>APFE031658402.1:35764-70712 GCA_000404065.3 Pinus taeda | reverse complement strand
ATTTCTTTACTTTTCTTTTGATTTTAAGTTATCAAAAAGAATAAAATAAAACAAGAAAACTAAAAATCAAAAGAAAAGTAAAGAAATAAAACAAGAAAGCTAAAAATCAAGTTGCATGTAGACACATGGAGTGTGTGCATGTGGTTCCCCTTCCAATGTTGTTCTATTTAATAGATGGTGAGGAAGATGAGAGCATTCTTGCATTCCATCTCTCCAAGATTCTATCTTTCATTCTCTTGGGAGAATGGTGTTCTAAGACTTAGGAGTCACTGGCAGTAGTACGTTGATTGAGGGCTCGGGGATGGCCAGTTGTAGCAAATCCTTGCGCAATTGAGCCTATGGTTGGGTGGAGAGTCGTCCCCAAAACCTTGTTGCGGTAAGCCTACTTCAGGTAAGCACAGGTAAGCACTCTTCATAGTTTGAATTTAGTTAATTAATTATATGTTATTTGGCTAAATAAGTGCCACTCTGATTTAAATTTAATGTTAATAAGTTAATTAGATATCTATTTTGTGTTGTTACACTATAAACACTCTAAACATAAAAATAACTAATAATGTTAACTACATTTTTTATAAATTTCATAATATACTCGCAAATAAATTTAGATCTCTAAATTTATCTTCTTCTTTTTAATAAAACCTTAAAAACATTGTCCTATTCATAATAATGATTACCACAAGAACAACAATAATTCCCAATTTTTACTAATTATTTTATTTTCTCCATCGTAACAATAAACAAAAATTTAATATTAATTTAACTTCGTTTTAAAATGTTTCCCTAAATTTTGTTTTAAATTAACATTAATGAAATTGTCTCTGGCATCATTTCTCATTATCAATCTTCATGTTTTTAATCATTCTCTATCATTGCTTATTATTAATCTTCATGTTTTTAATCATTGGCTAGTAATGGATAACGGAATTACCCAAAATATCAAAATATTCAAAATTAGTGTTACTTCAAAGCATTACTAATGAGTGTTGTGTAAGATTCCCAATAGGAAAATTCTAAAGGGATCAAGATCACTAAGATGTTCCAATTTATAACAATTTTTGGATCTCGCTATAATGCATGCATTTACAATGATAATATCTAAGAAATCAATTGTCCAAAACACGGAACACATGTAAAACCAGAAATAACAACCAATTTATTTAATTAATAACTGCAAATAATACATCCCGGAATGATTAACATAGAAAACCTTGCCAATGGCATGCAAGGTTGTTCATCAACAGACTCAACCAACTGAACTCTAAAGCACACTTTGGACCTTGAATGGATCCACCAGGAAAATTACACCCATGGGGTTTTCATCCCTGGGATCAAACTAGAACTGGCCTCGCCAAGTTCTCAACAAATACAAAATAGATGGACAACTCAATATGATCCAAATGCCTAGCTCCTATCCTCTTTAATAGGCTTGAGGGACTCTTTAGAAACTTCATTTTATTATTTTCGCTCAAAAAACGAAGGCAAATACTATGGGTTGCTCCCATGGGAAAATATCATGGGTAGATTTCGTTCATTTTGATCACATCAAGAAAAGGGAATATTACAAATCCTCTCACCCAAATATTGCTTGCCCTCAATCAAACCACTTCTATCCACAACAAAAGTGTTTGTATACTTATACCTGGATCCCATACAAACCAATGTGTTATCCCATGCCTCCATGCTAAATGATCCTGAATTGATCCTTCGATACCTAGATCGCAATCAATCCTCCAACCAATCATGCCCTCATAGATTCACCCGGATCCTAATGCCACCTGAGTCTTGAGACCTGTGGGTTATGATACCATCTCAGCGTTCCATCACTACCTGTGCTTAAGGGCCCAAGTTGTAATATGCCCTTGACTAAGGGTATCCTCCTAGGAATCATCTCATCAATAGAGTTCCAATTCATAATCTCTAGCCAATCCATCCCATGGGAAGGATCTTATGCAGGAATCCCTGCACATGGAATAAGTCTACTATGTTGATGTTCTCTGATGCTCAACTCATGATGCTCCACCCGATCACCCAACATGATCCATTTAGAGAACTCTTCCCTGCTCTCCCCAATGTATAAAGGCGGGTTTGTAGTGCTACAAGCCTTATCTATGTACTCATGTAGAGGGATGCTCTGGAACTCCCATTTGTACTCCTCTCGCTGCCTTGTGAGGGACTTGAGTCATTCCTCAACACTAGACAACTTGGTCGTTGATTCAGAACATACCCATATGAGCTCCTCAATTTTCTTATTCTCTTGTAAGGCAGTGTCTCAGACTGTCCAGACTCTATGCTTCAACATCATAAGGTCTGTCTTGAAATGCATGATCTTTTCCCTAAAGTCCTTTACTGGAAATTATGGTGCCCTGCTGAATGTCTTTGTATATGTCTACACCGGATGCTCAACTATCATAGCTCCAACTTGAACCTTTGATCAACTCTCCAGAAATAGCTCATCCTACATATTTTATTTTTCATGCTTCCCCTCATGGTCATACCCATCATGCTAATTTATTACTATTGGCTCCTCACTTGAGTCTCCTTGATGTCTTCTTGGCCTTCTTTGTGTGTGAGGACAATATGTTATTCACCCTCTCTGGTTGCCAAACATGGATGTATTGGTCCCCTGATTGCCTATATTTTTTATGGATATCTATGGACTGAACTGTAAAAGAGTCTACCACATAGTTACGAGGAATTACCTCCTTCCTTTCCCCATGTACTTTGTCAAGCTGATTGATTATCATTAGCTTGTCCTGCAAGTCTCTCTGAAAAAAAATTGTCGTGTTGCTCACCATCTGTACTTGACTACTTGGATCCTTCATGGGTGCTCCCCTGAAAACCGATGAACCCAACTATAGATGAATCCCCATGATCTAAAGGAGTCTCCAACTGTTCTACCCTTGTTGCCTCCTTATCGCCTGGACATGAATGGTTAATTTCCCAAGATCCCTTGCAGATAAAAAGTAGTCCTCTCCTTCTTAGTTCATTCTTGCTACAGGTTTTACTATTTTTGTTCTTACTTCCTTCATCAATCGTTTTAAGCTCCTTCTTAGTCAACACCCTTCTGAGAAATTTTATGTTTTGCATGACCAACTTCTCCACTAGATCATAGGTAGTTGGTGATACCATTAGTTACTTCCTCCAAATGGTCAAAAGTTTAGATCTCAGTATCTTGCAAATGTTGGCATCTCCTTCTAGGAATACGGACACAATCTGTTGCATGCTTGTTTTTACACGATCTGGATGAGTTGATGTAATGCTAGTGAAAGTTCTGGAATACCTGAAAGATTAAGTCCTCACATTCCAGATTCAGCATGAATGTGTCAAAGTAAAACATTGCCACAAGTTCTAAGATTTTGCACTGCTTCTGAAAGGTAGGAAGCATGATGTTGTTCAAGCCTTGAAGGGCTTCTACTATTAATTGCAATATCTCTCTCATTATATCATTATTGTAAGGCAATAGTGGTGATGTTAAGGTTATGATATCGCTGAGACAAGAAGCAACTGTGAGCATGACCTCTTCACAAGGATGTTCCCAAAGTTTGGGTTGTATCAATGCAACCATGGATGGCCTAAGAGCCCAACTGAGTTTCTTCCATTTTGGTTGCCTCATCACGGAGAGACGTGTATAATTTATCCAATTTATGAAGGTCCGTCATTGACTTTGTTCATTGCAATTTAGATCCAAGTGTGAAGATCTTAGATCCTCTTTCGTGTCCTTCATTCACTTCCCATGGGTGCTTTCGTTACATAATGACATTGACTATTTTCGAGAATGGTATATTGCTTTGACCATCATTTTGTCCTAAGGAAGTATTGTTGCATAAAGGACCATATATACTATTTTCGAGAATGGTATACTGCTTTGACCATCATTTTCTCCTAAGGAAATATTGTTGCATAAAAGACCATATATTCTCACAAGTTCATCAAAAAGTTTATGGATGTTTTCCAAGCTCTCTTCAATACAACCCATCTTCACATAGCAAGGCAAAGAAATAAAAAGGAATATACTTTGCCTCCTCAAATTTTGGCCCCGTTGAAGCTTACCTAGAAAAATAAAATATGAATTTCTTTTATTAATTAATATTTATTTATTCATATAGAAAGGAAAAACAAATAAATTAAATCCCATCCCATAGATTCAAACAATCATATTAAACCATTTTGTTTGCCGAAGAATCCTTCTGGCCCGAAATTGCTACTCGAACTAGAGGACTTCGAGTTGGATCATCATGGTTGGAAAATATCGATCCGCTAACTCCTAGCTTTCAAAACCTTATGCATCTGCAAAGACACACAGATCGCCATTCAAGCGTGCTCCCTGCATTTTTTTTCTTTGCTTGTGCTCCTACATTTATAAAATCTGCGAAACCGTTGTATGATGACAAGAAGTCTCTGTATTCTCATGCTGTCAGTGGTGTTATAGCTCTGTAAAACAAAAGTCGAAGTCAACATTTGCAAAAACAAACCTGCAAAATACATGGACCCATTTTATTTTGGTGTATTTCTCAATGGGTATCCATTATGAGCCATGTTCCTTCCCTCCACTGCCTGCACATCCCTTAACCGCGGTGAATAGAGCCTGATTGACCACTCAACACCTGTGCGCTCTTCAACACTCACGTGATGCTCCCTCCACATCCTACTGCTTACGACCCTGTGATTCCTCACTTGCCCTGTTAATGACCTTCACGGCCCATGGCCCACCATACTCCTGCTGCCACGATCCGCCCAGTTGGTATGACCACATCACATGGCCACACGACTCCTTGCCTTGTTTGGAAAGTCCTTACAACTATGGATAGTATGGGGGAGAGTTGTGTAGGGAATTCTACTGTAACAAGAAGAGATAGCCTAAACAGAAGAAGCAGATGTGGATAACGATGTGAATATTTCTCCCTGAATCAAACCTTGAAGTCCAACACTCTTCACCATGTTACTTTAGAAAGGACTACAAAATATTGAAACCTAGCCGAATGGATGCCTTAGATGGTGGGGGCTTGATCAATCAACAAGATTTCACAGAGCATTTTCGTGGATACTATTTTTGTTGTTCACAATAATTGAGCCTATTTTGATGTAAGATCCCAGTAGTAAAATGTCGAGTTAGAAAGGCAACCAATAAGTTGGTTAATTAATGGCTGAAATATTTCACGAATCAACCAGACTATAAAATGCATAACTGGTAGATAAGACGACTGAAAATTCCATTACAGAGAATGTTGTCGACAAGACTTTTGCGAGCGTAGCCAATCTTGTAAAACTGCTTCCAACTACAACGTAACCGTTGTTATATGTCACCCATTTTCTCCAACTGAAAATACTTGACTGGCTTACTCCTTGGTCTCTGATTTCTTGCTTCATAGATTCATTCACCGGCAGAAGCTCACGTTTCTTGATTTCGTGCACGTTGTGTTATCTATTTTGGTGTTTTCCTCCGTTGCTCTCATGGATCCCAACATTGTGAGCAGAAATCGAAATGACTTGCATAGTCCAGAAAAACAAGTCACGCCTTATTTCTAGCGTCTGGATAACAGCTATAGGCAACAATCTTTTCCTTCTGCGCGATCTTGGCGTGCGTTTCAGACTTGATTCGACCCTCTAGATTCAGAACTGGCCTCTCGGCCTCCTCCTCCTGCGATTGTGGCCTGCGCTTCTTGGGGTTCTGATCTGGGTCAGCGTCCAGAATTCTGCGTCCACACAACCACTCGACCGACCCTCTTCCCGATCCCACGGTGTTGTCACGCTGATGTCTGGCCCTCACAATTCAACGCTGCGCTACTGCACCCCCTCAATGGCTACTGTAGATCGTGCGACACAATATGGCCCTTTAGCCCACCTCAATGGCCGCTGAAAAATCACGCAACAGAGTCAACTAACCAACGGAACTCTGAAGAACACCCGTGAATTTGGATGGATCCACCAAACAAATTACATCCATGCGGTTTTCGTCATTAGAATCAAACTATAACTGGCCTATCTCTTATCCATATGCCTAGTTACTATTTCTTTAAAGTTCTCAATAAAATACAAAATCATTAGAATCAAACTATAACGGGCATATCTCTTATCATATGCCTAGTTACTATTTCTTTGAAGTTTCAATAAATACGCCTAGTTACTATTTCTTTGAAGTTTCAATAAATACAAAATAATAGATGGACAACTCAGGGTGATCCATATGACTAGTTCTTATCCCTTCAGTGGGCTCCAGAGACTCGCTAGAAACTTTATTTTATTATTTTCACTCCAAAAATTAATGCAAGTATAATGAAATGATTCTATGAGAAAATACCATGGGTAGATTCTATCTATTTTGATCACATGTTGTGATTCTTGATACTATGTTCAAGGAAAATAAACGAAACCTATAAAAAAAAATGCTTAATAAATATTTGTTGAATACATACTGTTAATAATAATTATTATTAATTATCCATAATTTTTATTGATTCTTTATATATATATATATATATATATATATGTTTCCACAAAAAAATCATTTGATCAAAGCCAACAATAAGCATCATTTGAAATCCCTAGAGCAATTTTGTGTATGGTGTCGTTGCAAGAAAAAAGCAATTGTTTTGTCAATCATGCAAGTAATAATAATAATTTGAACTTATTATAATAGTTGAAGCTAGGGTAATACCTGAAAATCATGCACAAAGGCAAGACTTGCCCATGAAACAATTAGTTAAATAAATTGTGTATAATCTAAAAAGTTCACACCTAGAGTCTCGAACATATGTTTTAGTTAAATTTAACAACCATGTGAGGGTTGCATGGATGAAGTTTTCCCTCCAAATTGTTTCATTGCATCAAATGAAATAAGAGTCAAAAAAAAATGTGTTTGAGGATGGTTTGTGCATTAATTCAAGAGTGTTTTTAGGTTTGGTCATACAATTATTGATATTGGGAAAGAATAGATCAGGCTTTACTTTTACTATGAAATCTTTGATTTAAAGGATTTATTGGTTTTTTATTTCAATTTTTTTTTATATTTTTAATATAAAAATTCAAATGGGGAGAAAATGCGGTGGGAAGAAGGTGGAGAAGAACCCCAATATTAATCATCATATTATATCATATTATTTTCTTTTTTTTTATTGTGGCTAACAAACCCTAGAGATTGGTGACTGCTACCTGATGGAATATTTGTACCAAACATATCCACCCAAAGGAATCACTTCATATTGGCACAACAATAGAGTTTGACCCCAAAAGTGTCAAAAGAATTGAACATATAACCTTTCACTAACAAAAGTGCTTTAACAACAAGAACTCGACCAACTCAAGGTACCATCCAAGCCACCATTTTATATATTTTATTTTCTTAATCATGTTAATTTTTTATTATTACATAGATAATTTGCTGCATTAAAATATATTTCATTTACTTTGATGGTTATGTAAACTTATTCATAGATTTAAATAATAATATTTTTGGGATTTTTAAATCAATAATTATTAATCCCATATTGAGATGGAGCATTATTCATGAAAATATAAATTATAATTTCTTAAATCTTAAAGGAACTCTAAAATATCCCAAATATATCCATATGATATATTCATTTAGTCGTGGTATACAATGACTATTCATTTTATATATATAAAAGGTCACCACTATGTCCTATAAACCAAGCTTGATCGGGAAAGTTTTCACTGGATGAAACCAAGTAATAGCATTTTTTATTTGTTTGCTTTCTTGCTGCTGGTGTTAATTATCCATCCATTCATAATAGACTTTGATCACCATCAATCCTTGTTTGTTTGATGTTGAATAATTTATTCTCTTGTTTGTTTGATGTTGAATAATTTATTCTCTTTGAATTTCATTTATTAGTTGTTTGATGTTGCATCATTTATTTTCCTTGACTTTCATTTATTGCTATAGCTTTCCCAATTGGTTGTAGTTGAAGGTCTTCAATAATATCTTGTGTCATAATAAATTATCAATTTCATTTATTAGTTGTTTGATGTTGCATCATTTATTTTCCTTGAATTTCATTTATTGCTCTAACTTTCCCGATTGGTTATGGTTGAAGGTCTTCAATAATATCTTGTGTCACAATAAATTATCGACGTCATGTTCTACGAATGTTGTTTTTACCATTTGCCATTGCAGTTGTCTATAATGAGATTTTTTGAAAGTTTTTTTGGCGGGTTTTTCGGTCAAAATCTGGTAGCAATTTATTGGAATCGCAAGTTTGATAGCTAGTTTTTGCACAATCAAAGGGTTCCAAGGGTTTTTCAGGGTGCTGAATCCAAATATGCAGTTAAAAAACCATTTTAACTGCTAAAAATCAATATTTAACCTCAATTTCTTCCGCCAGATTCCATCACCAGAATCTCCAAAAAGTCGCATTATAGACAACTCCTTTGCCGCTTTACCACTTTACCAGTAAGGATGTTGTTCTTTTCCTTTTCATAGAACATTTTCGGTAACCAGGACTTTGATAAAATCCACTTTCATGCTTTGTCTTGGTTTTCTATCCAATACAATAACACACTTTAGACTCTGTGCTTGATCTTTACTTCAGCCTATTTTTCAAATTTGCTACTTTCACAGTGATGATGTTATTTTTCTTTTCATAGAGATTTTTTCGGTATCAAAGATAAAATCCATTTTGATGCTTTGTCTTTGGTTTTCTGTCCAATACAATAACACACTTTAGCCTCTGTGCTTGACCTCTCCTTCATCTTATTTTTCAAATAATACCATCATATTTGACCTCTACATTGTCAAGATGAACTTGATTCCCTTCAGCATTTTATGGTGACATTTTATCCTTTTCCTCCCGCCGAAGTTGAAGCACAATATTATCCACCAGTTTCAATCATCGTTTTTCAAATTTTACTCGCATGTATGATTGACATCTTATGTGACATCTTCCAGTATTTAGTAGTCTTAAACACCCTTCCAAATTTCCTCTTCAAGTATTTTCGTCAACTCTTCATTTATGATCTCTTATATATATTAGTTATAAGTCTCAGTGAGTACAAAGTACTGTAAATTGGTTAATATTTACGGAGAACTGAAAAGGCACAGAAAACAGACTGCAAACAGTTAAGGTGTCAGTAAGCAATTGCTATGATTAAAGTTTTCATAATATCAAGTTGATCAATCATCCAACTAACTGCTAGGAAGTACAATAATTCAGATACAAGATCTGGCACTCTTTTATTATCAGAAGGTTGCATTCAAAATGAGCACTGGGAACATCTATAAATTGAGTTTAAAACATCTCCAAAAAAATGAGTGAATAATAGTGAAGGCCAGTTTGTGTACAAGCTATGCAATGCAGCGATGGAGGAGAGTATTAGTGTGGAACAAAATCCCATCATCAATATAATGAGATAATGTCATTATAGGGAGATACTTTGCAATTTTTGAAAGAAAAAAAAAAATGCCAATACAGAAGCATAAAGTTGTTATTATTCCTTTCAGAAAAAAATACACGATTGAGAATATCTGCCTGTTTGCCTCGGTATTCCTTCCACCACAGTACAAAATCCAAAAACTTCCAAATTTCCAATCGTTGAAAATTAGTGTCGTTTGGGTACAGGAAAGAAATCCCAAGTTTCTGATACAAAGTAGATCTAGGATCCGTAGTGCCATCAGGTTAGTTATAGTAAGAAAAATATGTATTCTAATTTTAATACAAAATGAAATGAAATTATGAAACATATGCTTTAAAGTGAAAATTGGGGCATTGCTGCCTTACAATAGTTGAAAATTGCATTATAAATAAATAAATGCTAGCAGAAGGCTACTTTAATCAAAATGGGGGACTAAACTGCACCCTCAATTTAACATTGAATGGTCTCGACAGGAAACAGAAGATTGCTTCCTATAGATACACAGGAATAAAGCAGATGGAGAGAACGTGTTGCGTGTCATGGATTCTGCACTTAGATATGACTCTCAGCAGAATACCGAGTCAAAAGTTGGGAGCAATAGCTCCCATAAAACAGAGTAAACAGATGATCAAGTTGCATAGCTTGGTAGCCTTTTCAATTTTGTGATGTAGCTCCAATTGCGTCAAGAGAATCAGATATATTCTTCATCCTGGGTCGCACATCAGGATCTGCTTCTACACATGCAAGAGCAATATGGAATACAGCAAGTACTTCTTTCTTGGCATATACTTCTTGCAGGAGTGATGGATCCACAATTTCTGATAGTGGGTGTTCCTCTTCGAATGCCTTTCTAACCCAAGTGACCAAGTCCATGTCAAAGGATGCAAGTTGGAATGCTGGAGATCGACCTGTAAGCATTTCCAAAAGGACAACTCCAAATGAATAAACATCCCATTTCTGTGTTGATTTATGGCCAGCAACAGAGGCTTCTGGAGCCTGGTAATTACTCACAAATGAATGTGAACTTCCACCATTAGTTGGCCATTCTACAGCCGATCTTACAACTCCTCCTGGAAATGTGCTTCCACGAGCAGCAACTGAGGTTTTGCCTGATGGAAAGGCTCCACCAAGGAGTCCTCCACCTTGTTGAGGTGCAACTCCACTGCCTGCAATACTAATGAGACGACCCAAGCCAAAATCTGAGATATATGGCTGCATATTGTTATCCAACAGAATATTTGTGGGCTTAATGTCTCCGTGTACATATTTACGAGGACTGCACTCATGCAGATAGGCCAGACCGCGTGCGGTTCCTTTGGCAATTTTTATCCTAGACGCCCATGGCAGAGGTGTAGCTGGATGGCCTGATCTACCTGCAGGAATTGGTAGGAATTGTCAGGCTTGTTGTCAACCAATGAATGCAATTTAGAATTCTTCTACAACATATAAGAAAGATGATATCTTTGAATAAAGAGTTAGCTTCAAAGCTGAAATCGGTACTACTTTTAAACAAATAAAAAATTCATGCATTTGATATAAGTATCCATTAATTAATCGATTGAAGTGGTCTGAGCAACTTTGCAATAACAGCCGGTTTTTTTAACCTGGAAGTAACCCTTTCTACCTCAGAACTACGACCAAAGTAGGCCAGAAAACATTTTTCAAGGAACATTCCATGATTGATAGAAAACAATGAATCAAAAAGATTCAATGAGCAAAGCTGAAAACCATTTTTTTATTTGTCTTCTCATTAAAACCCTCAACCTTAAAACTATCAATATAATACCCTGCAAATATTGTATTTTGAGCAACCAAGGTGAAGAAAAAAAATCCACCATAAAATCAAAGAAACTTAAAACTGAATCTATAAAAGAAAATTTACCATGCAATGCAACTGCCAAGCTTCCATTTGGAATGAAATCGGATATCAACAATTTCTCATCAGCTGCCCAATAATATGCTCGAAGTTTCACTATGTTCGGATGTCGAATTCGTCCAATGGCTTGAACTTCAGCCTCAAATTCCTTAAATCTCTGAACACCTCCCTCCCCCAACCTCCTCACTGCCACTGGAATCCCATTGCCAAGTACCACTTTGTACACAATTCCCAATCCACTCTTCCCCAAGACATAAGCAGAAGCTCTGAGCAATTCATCTAAGTCAAAGCTGAAACCTTTGTCAATGGGAATGAGATCTCCCTGGTCTCCCTTCTCTGAGGCTGTTTCAGAAGTCTCCGTGTTGTTACAAAAACATTGAGTAATCCCTCCTCCTGCCAACTTCTCTTTTCCTGCACAGCTGCACCATTTGGATTGGCAGATCCTAGTTTTCCAATACAAATAGACAAACAGTAGGCCAATAATGGTAATACCCACAGCATCTCCCAGAGATATTGCAACAATTACACCAGTTTTGAGACCTTTTCTTACTGTAGGGCTCGTCCCTTGATTAGTAGGGCCCCCTGAGGAAGGGCCTTGTAAAGGAAAATTGAGATTAGGAGGTGTAGATGCAGACTTTTTACAAGGATTTTTTAAGGGGAATCCGCAAAGACCTGAATTGTTCACAAAGGCCGTTGGTCCTTGATTTGCAAGAGATCCATCTTGTGGAATCGGCCCACTGAGATTATTGTTCTGTAAATCTAAACTAACAGTCAGAGGCAACTTACCGAGAGTTCGAGGAATTGGGCCCGAAAGCCTGTTATAGGAAAGATTTAGAGTGCCCGACAATGACGAAAGGTTGCCGAGATCCCCAGGGATTGAGCCATTCAGAAGATTATTAGAGAGATCTAACTGCACTAGATTATTAAGGTTTGATCCAAGCCCAGCTGGAATCGGCCCTGTGAAGAAATTGTTCTGTAATAGCAACCTCTGCAACAGTTTACACATCGTCAACTCCTGAGGAATCGACCCACTGAGGAAATTGTTCGAGAGATCCAGGTTCTGAAGTCTGGGCAATCTAGTAACCTCGACAGGAATAGATCCCGTGAGATTGTTTTCATAAAGAAATACACTATGAAGCGAAGAAGCGTTGAATAACTGGGTGGGTATTGCGCCATTCAGATTATTGCTGTGAAGGTTCAACCTACGGAGAAAAACCAGAGCTCCTAACTCAGAAGGGATATAACCTTCCAGAGATTTTCCTGTTACAGTGAGTCCCACAACTCTAGGGTCCGAACTCCCCGCCAGCGTCATGCAAGAGACTCCTGTCCACCTGCAGGGCGTTGTATCATTCTCATTCCAGTCCAGGAGTGCATGCATTGGATCTGAAGTCATTGCAGCTTTGAATGCCAAAAGAGAAAGCCCATCTGAATTCAAGGATACAACACTAGTAGCACCCAAAGCCCATAAGCTCCATATTTGCAGAGCAATCCATGCCACCCACACCCTCGTCATATTCAAAAGATACGACCTCTCAAGGCTCAACCTCTGCAATGGAGGACGACTTCCTGTCCACTTACAACTCAAAAGCTTGCATCTTCAGGGGCACGGTCATTTCCTGAACGAATAAGAAAAGTCTTCTAAAACCTCAATTTTACTGAAATGCCAAAAAACCCTATCTCTCTCAAACATTTAACAGGAATTCAAGTTTCTGAAAGGAATAAACTTGGAACCAAAAGCATTCACTCGACAAACCTGATAAATACAGCAGGCGGTGTAAAGCAGAGTAGTTGCTACTGGCATTTGGATGCAGATGCACAATACTCCTAATGATGAAAAGGGTTTCTCAACGCTTTTAGCCCTGTGCATACTTTGCTTTCCTTCCACTCTCCACTGATCTCAAACATTCTTGCTTCCTTTCTACTCTCCACTGATCTCAAATATGCTTGCTTGCCAAGCAAAACCTAATTGCAAACCCACTCATAAGAAGCTCCGTCCCCACAGCTATGAAGGAGCTTCTTGCATTCCAAGCAAAAACGAGAATGCTTCGTTGGAAGCACTACAACACACCCAGGCAGTTATTATCCTTCCCCATTGTTGTGTAGGGGGTTTAAGGGTCCCAGGGTCCCAGAGAGCACTTGGGAAGAATCTTGTATCATTGCATTCTACTTAAAAACAGATGACTAATCTGGTCAGTAGCTACCCTTTTACATTCTATTATTCCTTTGCTAATCATTTTCATGAGCCTGGTCTGTTCATGGCAATCCTCTTCTTCCACTACTCAAATAAGTCATTGAACGCGTCTCTGTGGATTGATTCACCATTAACATCTATGCCACAGACTCCTCCATCACCCATCGTTATCATCATCATAACAGGTCGCTCAGATCTATGGCTCCTCGCATTTTGAGGGTACCCACTGTCATAAAGAAGCAATAAAAATCTCTGGCATTTAGCACTGTTTAACACTTACCAGACTGTTTTCTTCCGTCCCAACTGTCCATTGCAGCAAAATATGTGGCCTTATGAGTTGCTTCAAGGTTTGGGCTGGTGGGTGATTTGCATTTAATTAATTTGACATTCATATAAAGGGAGGCCTACCAAAACAAGGCGTTGAACACTGGGCATCCCATGTGGAGACTGCAACAAGTTCGCATGCATACATAAATATATATGTGGGGTCAAACGCTGATTGCCCCCGTCCGTATCAAGGTTCAAAATTTGTCTTCACAGAACATAAACCAATAATGCCCGCCCATATTACAAAACAAAAAATTACAATATCTCATGTTTCCTGGAGCCAAGCTTCTAGATTTAGCACTGTGCTACATATAGAGATTTGCAGCAGGAAAATCTCACCGATCAGAGATTGTCTAAATATAATTTTTTATTATTTTGAATATCCATGAAATTTTCGTATGGGCAAGATTTTTCAAGGCAATATTGTATGAATGAATATTGAGAATCGTGCCATATTGATGTGCAGACTGCACGCGCACTTGTAAGGTACGGCTCTCAGAACTGCCCCACAGCTTGGACGTCCTGTGTTCAATTTCGGGTGGCAATACAATTCATTTGGGAGGGGACTGGACTGGACACAATTTCGGGGGCCAATACAATTCATTTGCGAGGGAACTGGACTGGACTGGACGTAATATCATTTCCAATACCACTGTTTCTTAATAGACGAAATAGTTTTTCTCCCAGAAATTTCTGTCTTGATAGACGAAATGGTTTTTTTCCCAAAATTTCATAGAAATTTCTGGGAAGGATTTGTTTAGGCAGGATATAACTGGAGAGCAATTTTCTCATCAGAATCTCGTTATATTTTGTTCAAAAAATTTAAAATCGAATGTTTGGTTTTTTTCCCAAAATTTCATAGAAATTTCTGAGAAGGATGTGTTTAGGCAGGATCTAACTGGAGAGCAATTTTCTCATCAGAATCTCGTTATATTTTGTTCAAAAAATTTAAAATGGGGAGGGTTTAGATTATTTTTCAAAAGGTAGAAATGGATTCACAACTCTCAAAAATCCCGAAGTATTTTAAAATTTTGAAACTTGAAGTTGTAATTTGAATTTCCAAGAATTTATTCAAGATTTCATCAAAATCATGTTCTAAAAAATATCATTTTCCAACAAAATCTTTCCCTATTTAAACTATATTTTTTTAAAATAAAAAATTTTTAAACTTATTTATTTAATTTGAAAAAACAGACATTTAAATTTATATTATTTAATTTAAAAAAACAAACATTTAAATTAAACAATTTATGTTATTTAATTAAAAATTAATTAATTAAAATAATTTTTAAAATATTAAATATATTTAAAAACACATTTTTAATAATAAAAAACCACAATTTTACTAAAAAATTATATTTTATTATTCCAATAAAAAAATATCTACCCATTAAACTATCGCTTCCCAATATTCAATAAAAATATTGAATTCAAACTACAAAACCATATATCTTTTAAAATACAAAACCACAACCCTGCCCGCCCGAGGAGATTGTACTCGCATTGACTTTTAAGGGACTGACGACCCGGCTGCCCAATTCAAATTACTCTTAACTTTGGGAATTGCTTCAAGGATATAATCATTTCTGTGTTTCTCCATTCTCAAGGTTTAAACAGGTAGGTTTTCACATTTTGAAATTATATTATTAATTTTTTTGTTTTTCAAAATATTTTTTTAAATAGTTTATATGGATATTGGATCGATGTGATAATGTTTTGTTAAAATATTTTTTAATAGAAAGTTGCAAGTTCATTTCTCACTAATCTGAATAATATATTAAATATATATATATTCTGCCCTAATCTGATTATATTAAATATAATAAAATATAATTCCACTAAATTTTATATATATATATTTATTTATTTGCACATGAGTGCATGATGTGTTGGTTGGGGCTGTTGGTTTTCGCACTCCCCACGTTAGATTCTTGCGGGAGCTGCGCTGGTTGGCGCTGTTGGCTTTCACACCCCCTAGCCACGTTCGATTCCTGCGGGAGCTATGCGATGCTGCAGTACATTTGTTTCGGTGATAAAGTATATGTTTCGGTGATGCTGTAATTTTGCTGGCTTCGGCAATATATATTGTATGATGATATAATTCTGCTTGCTTCGGCGATATATGTTGTATGATGGTATCTGCTCGCTTCTGGCTTCGGGGATATATGTTGTATGATGGTATAATATATGTTTCGGTGATGCCGTAATTCTGTTGGCTTCGGCGATATATGTTGTATGATGGTATCTGCTCGCTTCTGGCTTCGGCGATATATGTTGTATGATGGTATGCTTCTGGGTTCGGCGATATATGTTGTATGATGGTATAATTCTACTCGCTTCGGTGATATATGTTGTATAATGGTATCTGCTAGCTTCGGCGATATATGTTGTATCATGATTCTTCAGCAGAGATACTTCTCCCCCACTAAAATATATATATATATTATTTAAATAATTATATATTTTTTTAAAATACTTATATAAATATAAAAAAATGTTTGGTGTTTCCCATAAATTTGTATAAATAGAAAAACATTTATTATTTTAAATAAATATTCCATCCAATATCAAAATACAAACAAAAATTCAAAAGTTTTCTTTACCACTTACGGAATGTTTAAAAAGGAAATGATGCCTCGTTTACTTCCTCCCACTTACATCGTTTGTTTCATTTTAATTTATGGAGATTCCAAATTTACCCTTTCATCTTTAACTTATGCTTATATATGGAATTTATTCCTTTCTTGTTGTGGTGAATTTCCCCCTTTTTATCCTTTTATTTCACTTTTTTGAAATCATTGTTATCACTTCTTTCTTCAGTGGGACAAGTCACCATCCAACCCACTCCTCCTTCGTCCATTGTGACAAGTCACTATCAAGGGGGCTTGTTCAATAACAAAACCTATAACTAAAAGTTTTGGCTAGATTTGACAAGTCACTATCAGCGGGGCTTGTTCAATAACAAAACCTATAACTAAAAGTTTTGGCTAGATTTGATGAGCCCTTGTATGGTGAGGTAACTTTGGTTACAAAACATGGTATTTGTTTTTCAACAAGTTTTTGCTTTAAAGTCATGATTTACGAGTCGTTAGTTGCGTGTTGTTAGTTAGGTGTGCATTTATTGAGTACGTTAAATACTATATTAACCTAGTTTTAAATTCAAGTAAAATAATGTTAAAAATTAATGGATGGAAATTTTATTTTGGAATATTTTAATTTATTTCAAATTTTATTTTGGAATATTTTAATGTGTTTCAAAAAAAAAATTAATTCTTTATAATTATTTTAAAATTTAAGTTATTTTCTTTATAATTTGATTATTTTAAAATAGAACTTATAAATGAGTATAAGATATTAAATTAAAAGTTACAATTAAATATAAAATGTTAATTTAGATTATTTAAAACATGTTGCTTGTCTTTTGTCACTTATATAAGAATATAATCATAAATCTTTACACATACTAGAAACATATTATTATAATAAATGAAAGGTTCTTAATCGAAATTTAATGACCAATCTCAATCATATTTTTTTATTAATAAGGAACAAATATATTATCTTATTTCATTTAATTTAAGTAATCAATTAATACATATATATAAAATTTAAATTTAACTTTAGCCTAGTTGAATTCTAAACCAATAAAAAAATTGATATCTAAAATTTAAATTTTTTAAATGATTTTTTTCCAAATCATTAAACAAATATTTAAATTAGATTTACAATAAATAATAAATAAATTTATTTAATAAAAACTATATTATAAATAATTTAAATTAAAAAATTATTTTATATATTTTATTAAATTTATATGTAGTTCAATTTATGTCTCGATCAAAGTGATACATTAAAGATTAGACATAATAATATATATCCTACCAAACTTTTAAAAAATAAATCCATATTTATTAATATTTATTAAAGTAAATATAATCATGTTTATATGGAAAGTAATGAATAATAATTAAAATTTAATATGATCTTTGATTCCATGGATACGTACATAGATGTCTGACCAACTCCAAAGTTGTGTGAGTTAAAAAAATTAATCGTTTGTTGTCTTGGGGTTCCCATTTTGTCTCTATGCACCGTACCATACCTTTCGATAATATTAGCTTTCTTTCCATCATTTGAATTCCCAACTTACGCATGTTGAAAAATTAAAAAGACTAAATTTATGTGAAATATTTTTATTATTTTCATAATTTAATAATTAAGATGTGAAGGTTCTTCAAAGTTGGTGGGTGTGCAATCATGCAATTAAGACTTATCATCAAATAAATTATATATAAATTTTCACTGCTATAATATTTATTCATTGTATTTTAGTATTACATATAATAATATTTTTTATAATTTAATTTTAATTTAAATATAAGTTTATATTATAATATTAGTTTATTAATTTATTTTGAGTGGTTGGGATTGATTTTTTTATTTAAATTTAATTTTTATAAGTAATATAATAATTTAATACTTAAAATTGTTGTTGAAAATAAAGGGAAAAAATTGAAATATATATATATATATAAGGTGATTAATAAAAAGATACATAATTAATTCATATTTTAAATAAGCTCCAAAGTTAGCTCAAATGGGTCAAGTCCTTAAAACTTTGGGGTGAGTTTCTGCGTCAACCTTAGATATTCCCTGTGGACATACCCACACTAAAAAAAAAAAACATATTTTAAAATATAAAATAATTATATTTAATATTTAAAATATGAATTTAGTGGTCTTGAGTATTTTTCAAAATTGTTTTGTTTAGCTAAGAACTAGTCTTTCTGGGACATAAGGAAATAAGTTAACGACCCAAAACCCAAAATTATCTAGCAAGAGTGAAATCTTACCAAATAATTCTAGGTGATGTGGTTTCCCTTAAATAACAATAATGAGCCAGTGTGCATTCACGGATAGTCGCGAGTGATGGTTGTTCTCACTGTTGTTTTAACAAGTGAGTTATGATAGGTTTTCCGATTGTGAAAGAAAAGGGCCTGAAGTATGCCCTTATGCTTGGCTAAGAGCTTGTCTTCTTTGGACAAAAAGAAACAGATTAACGACTCAAGACTAAAAAACATGTGGAAAGAACGAAAATCTTCCTCTTACAAGCCATAGATAAACCATAAATAAGTAATTATAAAATATATTGTTTTCTTTCAATAATAATGATTCTTCCAAATAGCCTATAATTATTCTCCATTATTAATCTAACAATTAAATTATAATATTTTTTCACTATTTAATATATATATAAATAAAATAAACCACCTATAATCAAATATGATAAAGAGATGCATGATAAATTTATATTCAATATTTACTAACTAATGATCAACCAATAGCATTGATAATAAACTTAGTTTTTGATAATTCCTTCTTAACCTATAACAACTTCTTTGACCTAGCTATTCTGTGATAGTGAATATGTTTGGTATCCAAGTACAATACTTTTGTTCCAACAGTATCTAAAAGTTATAGACATGTAGGTATGATATTAATATATGAAATAATTATAATGATATTTTGTTTGTATGTTTACTTTAATTTATATGTAAAAGTTATAGATAGGTAGGTATGATAGTATTTTAAAAATTTTAAATATTACATTTTTTTACGTTAATAATGAAATTAATATTATTTTGTAAATTAATTTTATTATTTTATTTTTGAATATATTAATATTATAATAAACTAAAAATTAAAAATTTTGGTATTAAAAAAATGTTTAAATTAAAATATATTTATATTGATGTATGGGTAGATATCATTTTGTTTTTAGGTAGATATTCTATAATGATGATGTTATGATGTTTTTTTTGCTTTGTGTTAGACATTATTTATTATGGTTTTATATGATGATATTCTATTTGATAGGGTGATGTATAATCACATACTGTCATATATAGCAGTGGTCTACAAACTAGTCATTGAGTTGTTTCATGGTTATGTATCTTTCTCTTGACTAGTGGCTTCACAAGCCCCTTTTTGAGTGCATCATTTTGGGCAAACAAATTGTAATTTTTATTCACTACTAAAAATTACGTTTTTTTTCTTTGATTGAGTTATTTCATGGTTATGTATCTTTCTCTTGACTGGTGGCTTCACAAGCCCCTTTTTGAGTGCATCATTTTGGGCAAACAAATTGTAATTTTTATTCACTACTAAAAATTACGTTTTTTTCTTTGATTTATCTTTAATGAATTCAAAGGTTAGCTCAATTCAATGTTGTTAATGTTATTAGGAATTTGACTAATTTTATGCCAACAAATACTGAGGTTCAAACTTGTTTATATCAATGGGTTTATTAGGATGTTATTCTTGAATATGGAGAATCATCTTAGCGATTTGATTCCAAATCTAACTTGGATCACTCTAATGAATTACCCATTCCAATGTTTCAAAAACAATGATATATAATCTATATTGAGTTATTATTTTTTAAATATTATATTCATGTCAACTTGTACTACATGTCATGCCATCTTAGTGTTAAAGATTCTCCTTCATCCTTATGATATAAAAATGCACCTCACATTTATTAGACAAAAGCATATATGAGACTCTATTATAATTTTATAAAATATATTATATTTATCGATGTTTTTATGTATAAAAGTGAAGTAGAAAACAAACAAACACATAAAAATCAAAAGCTTGGTGCAACTCATTTTGAACAAAATTTAAAAACATTAAAATCTTTTGTACATTACTTTTTGGGACAATTTTTTTCATTACATTGTACTTGGGAACATTTGTTATCTACTAGGAGGTGGGATATTGTTTATAGTCAATTTTATGTAAATGGTGATGATAACTCGTTACTCAACTAATTCAATGATCCTTTTGTAGAAGCATGTGTCTTTTGTGAGGATATGAATTTTAGTGAGGGTTTTAATAGTGCCTCAATTTTATTGACTGAACTTCTCTCTAATGGCATCTACATATACTTATCAAATAATATTTTTAAAAACAGAGTGTAGCAAATTTTTATTTAGTATAATGATGTAGTTAATTAGTTGTCATTTTATATCCAGCCCGAAAAATACTACCATTTGGAGGCCAGGTTGGAAACCTGCTACGGAGTTAGGCATTAAGGAAAAAATTATTGAGGCTTGGAATGAATACTTGAATGATTTGCATAACAACCATATAAGGATCATCGATCGTGAATATGAGCTAGTCTGGAGTGTCTCTATGGCTAGTTTCTACACCCCCAACATAGAATATATAGCCCTAAATGCAAACAGAGTTCCAGATGAGCCAAAGTGGAGATGGAGGGTACTGTGGAAATCTCAATGCCCTTCCAAATCTAGAATATTCATGTGGTGCCTTAGGGAAAAAAGGGTACTCACATGGGATATTCTCCAGAAGCATTTTGTTGTGGGGTCAGGATGGTGTGCTCTCTATAAAGGAGATGAAGAAAGCATCAAGCACTTATTCATGCTATGCCCTTTCTTTAAGCGGGTTTGGGAGGTGTGCCAAACAACTGCAAGATATAATCATAGATGGGAAAGGGAAGAACTGGAAGTTGTATGGAAAGACTAATGCTTAGACCCCTCAACTCGCCCTCATAGAGTTGTGACATCCCCTGGTTAATAATCCCTCATTGTAAATAATTGTAATTATTTAAAAAAGGGGGTTGATAGAAAGGGACCTGGATTCCAACTGCTTGAAGATGGGATATTTCTTAAGGAATTAATCATTTTAAATTCATCATCCATGGGTTGGTTGAGAAGTTTAATGGGCTAACTGTGCAATA
Source organism: Pinus taeda (assembly GCA_000404065.3). Taxonomy (NCBI): domain Eukaryota; kingdom Viridiplantae; phylum Streptophyta; class Pinopsida; order Pinales; family Pinaceae; genus Pinus; species Pinus taeda. The sequence goes on along the minus strand of APFE031658402.1, from coordinate 49,184 downwards.
AATTTAACTAGAAAAAAAAAGGGCAGGCCCAGGCATCCTTTAGATCAAACATCAATCAAATAGGACAAAACATTGAATAATAGGAATGGGATGTGTTGTCTAAGGAGGTTGACTGCATGAAGCCTTGGAAAAATACATGCAATTGGTCTGTTGGGAACGCATGAAAACCAATCGACAAGGGAGGTAGAGAATTCATTTAAATCTGTGTAGTGGAGATCCAAAGAACTATCGCTCTCATGCATATGTAGTGGAAGAGAAAAATGTGTGGAACATTGGGAGTAATCCTCTAAGGGTCGGAGGTGTATCAAGAGAGAGAGAAACAATCATTATGAAAAGGAGGAACCAGTTGAGGAACCATCAGAGAGGCTTGCTGGGTGAAAACATTATACAGAGAAATGGTTTTCTAGAAGGTTAAAGAACCCGTTATAAGCTTGTGGATTGATGAACCTATTAGATTGGGAAGAGACACCCAAGTACTTGTGAGGGATGATGAACCACTAGGAATTTCCTTGGGGCTAAAGCTTTGGTGCTTACTCATTGATGAACTACCTGGAAGGGTGATCTCTTACTCATCAATAGCTTATCCATTAATGAACCTTCCTTTAATGTGGACTCCTCCAAAAAGTGATTTGAGATTCTTTGTATTATTTTATCCTTGCATGGATGTTAATCATGTATTAAAAAATGGACAAACTGAGTGGAGGCTTGTGTAGATGATGGATGAAGGAAGAGTGGCCATATGACATCCTGCTTCAGCTATCAATATTATCTAAGTTTCCTCTCAAAAGCACTCCACCTTGAGCATTGAATCTGGCTCGAGGGTGAAAGCTACAAGTAACTGTGTTTGTAGCTTGTCTAAGGTTGGGTGGAGAGTTAGAGTCCCACTCTTAGTTGCGAAATTTCTTATAAGATAAGTATACTCTTATGGTCTGTACTTGTGATTATTATGTCTTTGTTTATTAAGTTGAAATAATGTTATGTTAACGTTGAGGAGTGTTATTTTCTTGCATGAGTAAGGAATTCCATTATCTTTTGTAACTATTTTATGGAATGGTTCATTTCCTATGCATATTTTGTGCATGAAAGTAACCCAAGACTACTTGAGCATGAAGAGATGGAAATCTCCATTAAAGAATAGTTATTTGCACCGATCTATTGGTATATTTGGTCTCTATGTTGATAACTTGCTCATGTTAACATTGAGGAATGTGAATTCCTATATAGAAATTCTCCTAAATGTCTTCCTTAGGAAATGGTTTATTCATATACCTATCATGAGTCTGCAAATTGGTCCAAATGACGTGTGTATGAAGAGGTAGAAAACCTATGTTAATTAGTTGAATGAATGTATGAAAATAATGAGGCCAGTAGGCCTTGGTTTGTAAATTATATGCTCAGGAGGATTAGCAATTATATGTAGGTATATGCTAAAAGTTGGGCCAAGATTTTGATAAGCTTAGAAGAGACAACGCAAACACACACACACACACACACATATAATTATATGTGTATCGATGAGCCTCAATATTGCAACAAGAATGTTGCAACTCCCAAGGCTACCAACTTAAATTATCAACTCAGGATTCGTGCAAACTTAAAAGGTGTCGACACTATATGTGCAACATGCAAAGTGTCCTTCTTTCATTGACTTGATGCAATGAAGTGAATGCCATGAAATCCAAGTCTAAACTAATTGCAAAAATGGAAATGTTACTCTATTTGTAGAAAGGAAACATAATTACTTTTGCAGAGAGGAAATCTTAGTTACATTTGCATAAAGGAAAGGTTATTCTACTTTGCATGAATGTAAATGTTAATCCTATTTGTAGAAATGTAAACATTAACCTCTTTGCAGAGTGTAAATGGTACATCAAAAGGAAAACTAGTCTATGAAATAGAGATAACAATGTTGGAAATGCAAACCATAGCTTAAGATGTATGAAATCATTCTTCAATAGCTGCATTCAAGATAGATTATGTCAACAAAGTTCATAAGGTGCTTCATAAAGTAATCATGAAAATCATCATTATGCTTTTCAAGTCATGAATCTGTCCACTAACCATAACTACAGATGTGAATTGCAATGGAGAAGAGGAATTGCCTAAGAGGTTTTTGGTATTACCCAATCATGGTTTTGGAGCCTAGGGGTCATTATTGAATCCTAAGAGACAAAAACCAAGCGTTTGGAGTAGATATGTTCAAGTTTACACGTGCTATAAGAGTGCTACAGAAGGTGCTACAGGAGGCCCTATTTTGCTACAGGAGTAAGATAACTTGACGAATTCCCAAGTAAATCAAATGCAAATGAGATGGGAAAATTTTTGTTATTGACTAGGATTTCCTAGGACACTGTTCCAAGTGGAATCACTCCAAAATACTCCTGTTAACATGTGCTAAAAAATGGTAGAAAATTACTACTCTAAAAACCAAAAATTCAAGAACTAATGAGCTAATTAACCTACCAAATGCCTAACCTAATCAAGTGCAAATGCTACGGGGTAAATTTTATTATTAACTTGAATTTTTTTATGACCCAATACAAGTGGAATAAACTCAAATGAATCTCATTAACATGTTCTAAAAAATAGCATAAAATTACTACTATTTTGTTATAAGGGACTTCCAGAAATTCTAGATTTGTGAACTAGTAAGCCAATCCAAGTAGATCAATGATGAATATGAATTTTCAAAGTTATTCTAAGGATGCATCATGATTGTGACTCTGTAAGTAACCTTCAAAACAAATCACTTAAATCATTTAACCAATATGACCTACAACAAAAGAAGCATGAATAATAAATATGGAAATAAGAGATGCAAGTGAAAAAGACATTCGAAAGAAATAAAGAAATTGTACAAGAGGGCTCTGAGGCTACTAATGTGGCCAAGCCTAAGGAAAATCAGCATCTTATGGAAGAAAATAAGCTTTAGAGGCTAAAAATGGCACCAAACTTCATTATTTGAATCAATCCAAGTACATCCCTGCTAGAAATGAAAGTGAAGCTACTAAATAACAAGTTTTCTCTACAAGAAGACTAAGAAATACATGCCCCCAAAGGAAAATTCGAATTTGTACTTATACAAAGTGATGAGGAAGCATTCTTTTTGAAAGGAGGAAGCTTTCCCCTCCAAAATCCCTCAAAAAGTGGAACTGGTTCCCAACACTAGGAATCTTCATTAAATGACAGGGAACCCATTCCTAGATTTTCTCAATCAGTGGAGCTCCAGAATTTGTCAATAATTTCATGATATTTTGTTCATTTATTATCCAATATAGGTCCATCCTGTAGTAGAGAGAAATTCCCTATATTATCTCATTCAAAATTTACTTAATATTCTCTCAATATTATGCAAAATAAATAACATTAGGCACATAACATATAACTATATCTAAACATTTCTAAGAACATATTAAAGCTAAAAAAAACATTATTATGTGTAGAAGGAGAGATTTAATATAGCCTTTATGTGCCTAAGAAAGGTTAGATGGGCCTTAATTTATGTCTAATTTGGACTCTTATAATGTACAGTGAATTAATGGTCGTGACCAAGTCTTGATAAAGCTTAGAAGGGATAACCCTGGAAGGACCTGCTTATACCCTTATCCATCTATAGATTGTGCATCAATAGCCTTGGTGAAGGCTCTTATACATTTAATAGTAGTCTCTAAGCATGGGGCTAGAACTATTTTTAAGTCCAAAGCATAAGACTTTGGAAGGGAATAACTTAACCCTTTGGAGATAATGTGACTAGGTGTAGTGACCAAGTGCTTAAGCAAGAGGAATCTAAGTCATTGATGGGTGAGTGTTCACAACTATAGGATGACCCTGAGACTTTTCCCCGAAGGTTTCAGTGGGAGGTCGGGTAAGTCCCACCGGGATTAGAATGTCGGGGAAACGTGGCATGGCAGGCCACTATTCAGGTGCGTATGTCAACAAGGTGGAAAATCCCCAAATCACATATAACATGAAATTCATGAATGACAGGGGTTTGAAGATTACGTGGGAACCAATCCATGTGGAGGGTGTGATAGAAGATGACATCAACCTTACATTTAGGACCGATGATGTCACCCTAAACCTTGTTCCCTAGAGATTTTGGATGGAGCACATAGTAGAATGCCTGGGGTTTAAGCCCTAGGATTTAACTCCTGGGATTACATGGTGCATGGGCTCGTTTCAGTGGGTACAAGTGCCATGTGGCGGGAATGTATTTATAGACAAGTCAAGGTGGAGGCTCAGTCTTGTAGTGATGTGTGCATTGCCATGTATCCTAGAGGGATTCCCCCGGTAGTTTTCAATGGGGAGCAGTTTGAGAACCCGCCAAGTCTCTGTTCAACAGGGTGACGTGGCCATAGAGGGTCCGCACCTGCATACATCAAACATGTATATTATATATTATGTTATGGTTGGTCCATGTGGACCATGGGAATGGGACTAATTCAGAATTTGATATGATCGGGTCAACAACTACCATGTGGCACAACATGGCACACAACTAGGGTAGCCACATGGGTGCCACGAGGTAGGTTAGGTGATGTGGCACGATATGATTAACCAAACTTTAACTGGACATATCTTTTGATCTAGATGTTGGATTGAAGCAAATTTTATATTGTTGGAAATGTCTCAATGAGATGAACACAACGATGCTATCTATTTTACATTTTGAATAAGTTGTAGGTGATCGAAAAAATGTAGGCTCCACTTCCATAACGAGACTTTGAAGGTTGGGTCAACATAGTAATTGCCTCCCTCTACCCTTAGTTGGGGATAGGGATAGTAGGGGACATGTTACAAGAGCCCTCCTACTCATCCTTATCTAGGGCATATTATTGGCTCACATTAAAATCATTTTTCAAGATAAATTAATAGTTCCAGAGAGAATTGTGTTGATTTCCAGTAACATTGGATGTTCTTTAGCCTCAATATTTTGCAGGGAGGCTAGGACACATGCATTCCACAATACCCAGAAACCGTTTTGGGAGATTCCACCCGGAGGAGGTTTAATTCAAATTATTAATTATTTTTAATGGATGCCTAAGTCTAAACTTAGGAAATTAAAATAATTAAAGTGTATTAATTAAATTGGATGTGAATCTTCTAGAGAAAGATGAGGATCAAGTCAAGATGATCTGAGCCATTGATTAGAATCTAATCTGGGTTGTTGATTGATCAACAAGAAGATTATAAGAAGAGGCTTGATGGGCATTTGGAAAGACACATCGAGTGAGATCAAGAGATTGATTTCTCAAGAGAGCAGCGCAGTAGTTGCAGGAGAAGTTGTTGAGGAGATTTCTTGCAGTGAGGGACAGGGATAGTTTTCTGGTTGGAGAGTTTCCTGATCTAGGGATACATTTCAAAGGAGGCAGAGAAAGATCCAGAAGAGGCAACGTAGAGCCACACTAGGTAGTGTAAAGCCACGCTGAGGCAGCGCAAAGGCCTTGAGGGGATTCATAAATTTGTTGAGGAGTAGATCAGATCCAGTGTCAAGAATTGGAGTGTGATATCGGAGGGCCAAAGGATAGAGCATCCAGCCAATAGATATATCAGCCAAAGGGAGTGACCTAGTCCCTATCAGTTGTGATGCAGAGCAATGCAGTGACTGTGAAGAGGCAGCTTGGGCAAGACATTCAGTTGTTGGATCAGTGTCGAATCGCCAGTGATAGTGTGAGGTATTTCTCAATAATTTCTCTGCTAGTCAGATTCTCTGTATTAGATAGCCAGTAAGGCATCCAAAGATTGTATTCAGAAACTACTGCATACTAATTAAAACACTCAATTGCTGCACCGATTTTCCCACATTAGGTTTTTCTAGGGACATTATTCAAAAACAATGGTATCAATTGTGTATGTGTTGTTTCCTTCTTGCTTAGTACTTTTTTCCGCAGTATTTTATGTTGTGAAGGCTGTAGTAGATTTTATTTCGATGTCTACTATGTGACACTGTAAATAACTTTAGTCAGAAATTAACAAGTAAGAGAAATCTAATCAGTTATTGTAGTAGGGATTCGGGGTTTTCCAATTTTTCGCAAATTGTAGTTGAAGCCATGGAAATTCTGGCAATTCTAGCTCACTTCCTTCAAGAAAAAGGCATTCCTCCCCCTATATTAATTGTGGGTGAATAATTGGGCCCCAAAAAGCCATGGGATTTCTTTGATGGCACTTCTAGTGACCCAATAAACAAGAGTGGCGGGGTTACGTCCTTTTTATGTCACCCTCTCATTCTTTTCATGCTAAAATGGGGTTTGGCTTGGGTACAAACAATAAGGAAGAATTGATGGCCCGTAAAAAATTATTCGTTTTTGCTAAGGAAAAGGGATGCACCAGCTTCATTTGTATGGAAACCCTATGCTTGTATTTAACTTGTTAAACAAAGCACATACATGCAAAAATCTTCTCTTATGTCCAATCCTATAAGTCATTTGGCAACTCAAAGACTCATTTGTTTTCTTTGTATGCACACATATCTATAGGGACGGAAATGTTATGGTTGATCGAATTTCAAAATCTGGGCTAAACACAGAACATGACCTCTGGAAAATCTGTGAGCAGAGAGGCAACTACATATGAATATTACCACTAATTGTTCATCGAACATGCTAGCCAAATTTAAACAAGTTCTATTTTTATTTTTGTGATGTAATTATTTTATATATTAAGTACTCAGTGCATTGAATATCAACAATCTCTATGTCAACTCTTCAAAGGGGTGGGTAAAGTTTAATTTATGATGGGTTTTTTAGTTGAACGTGCATGTTGTAACTGGGATGGAAGAGTATCATAAAGTTCTATACTTTTTGAAAGGATGTTAAATGTGTATTTAGATAACTGGTTCACGGAAAAAACTAGACATATCTCAGAGTAGTCATTATAGAAATTTTTTAAACCAGACCACAAACTTTAGTAAAGTCAAGCAATGCACGGTGGGTGCATTTCAAAAATGTAATATTTGTATCTTTCCTCAAAGAATGAAAAGTTACAACTTTTTTCTAGTTAAAAAAAACACTTGTTGTCTTTTTCAAAATGATATGTTATATTAATATAATAATGAGCCATTTAATCTTGTAAATAAATTCCATCTAGTTTTTTTTTTGTAAGATTGGTAGGACTACATCTTCGTCATGTCCAAGTTCTCACCCCGATCGAGGGGGGGGATAGCACAATATTTGAACCCAAGACTTTCGGTTCGGTGAGACTTCATTTCCACAACCATTGCCAATTGAGTTACCCCAAGCGGAGTAAATAAATTCTATCTAGTTATTAAAGTTCGACAATACAAAAAGTTAGAGTTACATTGATATAAAACTCTAATAATTTTTTCGACAATTTAGATCAATTTTGGAATTAGGAATAACCGATATGCATGATGTTCCACCATACATGAATCATGGATCATTGTAAAACTTTTTCTCATGCTTGAATTTTTTATTAGATTTGTGATTAGATAAAGAATATGTTTGCTACAAAATTAATTTACTCCATTTAACAAACATTGTAATCTTTGATCTTAGACTTCTATGATCCATATTGATCTTTAAAATTATACTTTTGGATTAATCACATCATAATTATTTGTTGGTCAACGTTTTGAACCCTCTAATGAGGTTCATCATTAGGACCCACATGAAAAAATCGATCTATCGTTAGGATTAAATAGCATAGATGCATCAAGTTCCAGAGTTAGTCGTTAAAAAGTAGAATTAGTCGTTAAAATAAAAGTGATTTTAATCAACATAAGAATGTTGAGGTCAATTTTAAAATATTTTGGTCAATTATTTTAGTCAATTGACCAAAATATTTTAAAATTGACCTCAACATTCTTATGTTTATTAAAATAAGTTTATTTTTAACCGCTAACTCTGGAACTTGATGCCTCTTTGCTATTTAATCCTAATGATAGATCATTTTTTCATCTTGGTCTTGATTATGAACCTCAATAGAGGGTTTTAAACGTTTACCAACTAATAATTATGATGTGATTAATCCAAAAGTATAATTTTAAAGAAAAACATTGTAATCATTATGGATAAAATCAGGTGCATGTCAATCATCATTTTGATAAAATAAGGAAAAGGAAATATGATCACTATTAAAAAAAAGTTGTGTGATTTGTATATCTACAACACACAAATGAGTCTGAAAAGGTATATAGAGGTGAGATTTTTACTTACATATAATAAATTAGTTGACATGCAACAAAAATTATGACAAACATACAACTTAACAAATTTTGGTCACTATCTTAATAAACTTTGATTGATATTATTGCAAACCTATAGTATAATTGAATGTTTCTTTGCAAACTTAAGTTTCTACAAAATCTATTTTGGCACTTGAGGTCATGTGACAATTCCTTGCCTTGGCCATGGTGTCGACTATGCCCGATGGTGCCCCTTCCCCCTTCATGACGTGTTTTCTAACCATCCAACATCCAATTGTTCTACACCCAAAGTGATCTATGTCCAATAAGTGCATGCAAGTGTACCCAATGAGGGTGCACTCAACAAGTGCATCCAATAAATGTGTGCCCATTGGATGTGTGTTGAGTAGCCCAACAAGTGTGTCTCTCCATTGCACTCCATGGATGATTGTGTTCAAAGGAACTTTTGCCATCTATCATGACCCCAAAGTGTAGACTTCCAACTCCTTGGTTCCCCATGTAGCCCAAGCACCCAAGTCTATAAAATCTAGTCAATTTCTCTATGCCAATCTTGTCTATCATATGGGAATTTTTTTTATAACTCCCCCACTTTTCCTTCCCTCACCAAGTTCCCTATCAAGCTTCTCTTGGTGCATCGAACTAATGCAATCCACTAAGCTCTATATTATGCCATATTTAAGCAAGGGCATTCAACATGTTCATGGTGCATCATGCCATCATGCAAGGGAACCCATAACTAACTCTTCTAGCCATCAAACTTCTATTTTTTCCATCTATATCAATCAATGACCACTGAACTAATCATGTAGTAGAGGTGGCTAATGTCATTAAAGGTTAGGGACTTCCATTGATCCGAATCTGGATCCTTAAACTCTCTTAAAGCTACCCAAACTCTGTAAAAAAAGTCATACTGGAGTTTAAAGTCTTATGGATGTCTAAGCCTATCAGAAATAACCTCTGAACAATGACAATTTGCAGCCAGCACAGAGCAACGAGGACCTTCGGTCAAAGCGCATTGACCGTTAACCCATGGGGACTGTGCATGGCGCAAAAATGGCAGTTAGGAGGCTCAGTCTAGAAAACGGAGACTATTTCTGGCGCATCGTTGGGCAAAACCCCTCGAGAAGGAAAAGCCCCGAGTGCACGGTCACAAGGGAGCCAGAAAACCATGGGAAAAGCGCTAAAACCAAAGGTGGGTCCCGCGCTCCAAAACCGGTGGAATATCGGAGGTGTTTCAGCGATAAGCGGGTTTGCCAGAGGACCCAGTGATTCCATACATTGATTGACGTGTGTTTGGCGGATGAGAGAGAAAACTGCTCTCATTGCGGGCTAACATCCGAGTAAGTCAACGGCGCGATAAGAGCGAAAACCATCGGATCTGGAGGCCATATATCTAATGGCAGAGATTGCGCCCGATGAGAAACCGGATTCAACGGAGAAAATAAGCTTCAACACATAAAGGTTGAAGTCTGATTGGACCGCTGAGTTGGCAGATGAATCATTTCACAGAGTAACCGAAGTAACGAGCCACTTGAGGAAGAGCTAGCTCAGCTCGTGAAGAGACAAGTGGCCACTTCTCTGTGAAGCATTACAGTGATGATGATGCAGAGCGGGGAATTCCAGCGGATAGAGGCAGGCGATCCGAAGAGCCAAGAGAGGAAGTGAACAGTCATGAGACGGATTGGCATTAAGCCATGAACAGACAAAGAGTAAAAAGGTGTGGGAGAAAAGAGAGTAGCCTAAGAAGCAGTAAGCAGACCTGGAAGCAGGAAAACCAAAGTCGAGCTCACTGTAATAGGCAAAAGCCACCAGAGATTGGAGGGCAAACAGCGAAAAAAAACTGAATGTGCCAAGAGTCTTTGGAGCCACTTAGAGGTCGAGTGAAAGCCAGAGAGCTCAATTGATAGTAGCATATTGTTTTTGGGGTTTCTTGGAGGTTGAGTGATTCACAGAGGCATGCAAAGGCCGAGAGAAAGAGCTGAGAGCCAGAACCAGAGCCTGAGCCACAGAGTCAGAGCCACAGCCAGAGCAAGAGCCACAGCCAGAGCCAAGAGCCACAACGAGCACCAGAAGTGAGAGCTGAGAGCCAGAACTAGAGCCCAAGCCACAAAGCCAGAACCAGAGTCAGAGCCACAGCCAGAGCCACAGTCACAGCCAGAGCCAAGAACCAGAGCTAGAAAGCCGAAGAGCTCCAAGAGCCAAGGGATGAGATGGTGTTCTGAGCCCAATGTTCCTGTGTAAAACATTGGAGTTAAGTGTAGGCACTTGTAAAAGAACTATTTCCATAATCCCAAAGAGCCTAATCGAGTTGATAAGAGCTCAAGGAGACGTAGCCCAAGATATCAGGGTGAACTCCATATTATATTGTTGTCTTATGTGTTTTTTTTTACTACTACTCTAACTCTGTTATAGGCATTTGTATATCAGTTTAAGTATCTTCCCATATCAACATAAACAATAGATTTTAAAGTAAATAACCAGCTAAAAACAAATACAAGCATACACCCATATTTTCAAGCATTTCTTATTTCCGCATTGGTTAATCATTAAGACTTGGGAAAACTAGAAGCTTTAGAAGTGGGAGAGGTTCTTGTAAGTTAGACAAGAAGCCTAAGAGCCCCATTTTCAGATCAGGTGGTATCAGAGCTTAAGATTGATTAACCCCACCTTCAAAGAAGGTTGTAACAGAATGCTTGATTGACAGGGCAAAGATTGCTTGTCTGAAAGGTGTTTGGACAGTCAAGGATTGATTGCCTCATCGATTGTATGCTTGGTTGCAAACTGACTATTGTTTGAGTTTGCAGAGGTGAAGGGAAAGATATTGATAGCTCAGTCCAGGAAGGACAAGAAGGAAGAAGGGCTGAAGGCATTCTTCTATCCCAAAGGACCTCAAAGCAACCCTTGAAGCACAACATACTTAGAGAGCAGTTGAATTCCGTGGAGGAAGAGAAGCAAATTCTTTCTGACAAATTGCAGGAAATGGAGAGGCAACTTCATACTGCAAGTATGAACCTAAAAAGGATGCATGAGTTGGAGTCACAACTCTTTGTTGCAAAAGAAGCCTTGGCCAAGTATCAGCTTGAAGAAGAGGTAAACCATTCTTGTTTGTCTTTAAATTCTTCTAAGAATGCTTATATTGGTTCTTTTGAAAAACATACCAGAGGCATAGGTTCCAAGCTAACGTCCAAGATGGGTTATGAAGGAAAAGGATTGGGCAAACATGCACAAGGTATTATCGAGCCAATAATGGTTGAGGAAAGGCCTAAGTATTTGGGTCTTGGCTATGGAGAGTCTTATGGAGAGAATTCCAAAGTTGCCATGAAGACCATTGAAACAGTTTCAAAAAGGAGTTTCATTGCAGGTCCTCTACCTTAGAAGCGTGAGGATTATATTCAGGAGGAATGCAATAGCTCGAGACATCATTTGCATGATGCATATGTTCAGAAGCACACACTTGAACCAGAGAGTTGTGGAAACTCTGACAGCCTTGAAGAAAGTGATGGTATTCCCAAGGGAGCCACTTCTTCATTTGCTTCACCTCCTCATGAAGGCAATAAAGGTGAAAGAGGCAGGTATAAATCTGGTTCTAAAAACATTCCTTTTGATTTTGTAAAGCATGGAAAAATAATTACATGTTCTTTTTGTGGTTTGGATAACCATTATGTTTCTAGATGTTGGAAGAGGATGGCCACATACATGAAACTTTTGAAGGAAAAGAAGCAAGCAGCCAAAGGTCCATAGGACAAGGCAAATCATGTTGTCAAAAGGATGCACGTGTGTTGCACTTACTGCGATCAGCAAAGGCATCTTGATGAAAGGTGTTGGACTTTGAATCCAACATTGCTTCCACCAAAGCTGAAGAAAAAGGTGGAAAAAGAAAATGGCAGTGATGGAAATAAAGATTCCATGGTTGATGTGGTTCAGGATGATTCACATATTGATGCTGATGTGAAAACAAAGGAGGGACCTTTGAAATGGATAGGTAAGAAATGGTTAGAATTCTTATCCATTTAGGGTTGCATGTCTAGTGATGCATCTGTTTGCATTTCTTTGTGGAATAAATGCAAGTTGTAGGATGGTAATTAGAAATAAGTTGAGTAGGAAACTCATTTTATTGTTGCAACAGTATGTTCATTTCATCTTCGGAAGTACAGTGTACTTAAGCGAAAGTTGAAAGAAGGAATGCATGCCTGAGCATGAGATGCTGGCTTGGGAGAAGTTAACTTGGTTTCCAAAATGGAGACAAGGATGAAGTGTTTCATCTTTTGGAAAAGAGTCCTAAAGGTATTTTTCCTACATGCTTGACTTGAAGGGTCATTTGTTGTAAAGGCATGTTTTATTGGCTTGTTATCTAGTCAATCATTTGTATGCAGATATAAGACATGGAAGGGTTCACAAGGTGTGAATCTGTTTCTTTGTTGAAGCAGGAATTAGTCCATGCAGTTGTTGTCTGTATGCCTGATGTTGTTAACAGTTGTTGTTGGCAGCTTTTCAAACAGGTACAAATGAAATATTTGTGGAACAAATGTACTTCACATTTGTTTGAGCCACCTTGGATCAAGGACCAAGGCAAAGAAGTTCAAACTACCTTTTGTAAACTTCATGTTTGGTCAATTCAGAGTGTCCTAAATTGCTATATTAATTGTCAATCCGGGAGTTCGTAAACTGTTGAAGTGCGGCGCACTATATGTGCAAGATAGCCTATTTCTTAATTTTTGTCGTTTTTGAGTTTTTGTTTTGTTTTGGGTTTATTTCTGTTAATTCCCTAGTGTGAGATGGAAATTCTAAAAGACAAGTATGATATAAATGTTCAAGGTAATGATGTCTTTTAAAATGATTTTCAAAACTTCAAACTTTCTAGAAACATGCAATGATGAAACTAATTCTTGAAAAGAGAGTGAAAATGTGCCACTATCCTAATTAAACAATGGTGAACTAGTGACCATGAAACCCATTATCCTTGCTGCCATGAAGATATAAGAAAAAACTGAACTCAAAGAAATCTAAGAATTGCAAGCAAAGTAAACTAAAATCACATTACATCAACTCATATTCTGACCCCTCACCATTCGACTCGCTTTGGCTTTAGGAGGTAATCATAAACAATTTGAGCAATCTGATATCTAATTTGCAAAAAATAAAACTAATATCAAACTACACACTTCATACTTCAATCCCTCACCATTCGACTCGCTCTCGCTTTAGGAGGTAACTGAGAATGTCATGAGCAATTCAATAACTAACTTGCAGACAAAT
>APFE031658402.1:16455-30309 GCA_000404065.3 Pinus taeda | reverse complement strand
TGCATGAACAACAGCTAAGAACTCTTTTTCAGTCACAGTATAATTCAACTCAGTGGGAGTCAAATTTTTACTGGTATAATAAATGGCATAAGGAACTAAATCCTTTTGACCCAACACGACTCCCAGAGCTGTATCTGAGGCATCTATAGAAATATGGAAAGGGAGTTTCCAATTTGATCCTCTCAAGATAGGTGCTTCAGATATTCTTGTTTTCAAAGTTTCAAAGGCTTTTTGACAATCAGGATCCCATTTGAATTCACAGTGTTTTGTAAGCAATTTGAAGAGTGGAGATGCTATTTTAGTGAATTTTTCTAGAAATCTTCTATAGTATCCAGTGAATCCTAGAAAACTTCTAACATCTCTTTGACAATTTGGACTAGGCAACTTGGAGATGACTTCAACTTTTGATCTATCAACTTTAATCCCATCTCTTGAAATGTGATGTCCCAAAACAATACCTTCAGTAAACATTATAAAACATTTTTCATGACTTAATGAAAGATTTGTCTCTTTACATCTTATAAGTACTTTTTCCAAATTCTCTAATGCTTCTTCAAATGAGTCACCATAAACTGTAAAATCATCCATATAAACCTTACACAATCATGGATTAAATCAGAAAAAATTCCTAGTACTGCCTCTTTGCAAATGTTGCGGGGCATTACATAATCCAAAAGGAAGCACTCGGTAAGCAAAAGTTCCCCATGGACAAGTAAATGTGGTCTTATCTTGATCTTCAGGTGCTACCTGAATTTGGTTGTAGCCACTAAAACCATCCAAACATGAAAAGTACTTTTTTCCTGCTAGTGTATCTAATCCCTGATCGATAAAGGGCAAAGGGAAGTGATCCTTCAAGGTTGCTTTATTCAATTCCCTGTAATCAATGCATACTCTCCATTTACCATTCTTTTTAGGTACTATAACCAAAGGAGAAACCCATTGGTTATCTGAAATTGGATAAATGAAGTTTACATTGAGTAGTTTTTGGAGCTCTTCTTTCACTATCTCCCTAAGGTTTGGATTCATCCTTCTCTGAGGTTGTCTGATTGGTCTACTATTTTCCTCGATGTAAATGTGATGAATACAAGTCTTAGGGTCAATAATTTTCATATCAGTATATTCCCATGCAAATGTAGTAGAATGTTTTTGTAAGATTTTGGTTAGTTCTCCCTGTTGTGATTTTTCCAAGTTTTTGTTGATATTCAATGTTTTACCTGGAAAAATTTCAATGGTGGAACTACCAAACTCTTCCATAGAGTAAAGAGACATTTTTCTAGATGACAGATACTCAATGTCAGAATCCAACTGAAATTGTATGTGGTCATATTCTGAAGATATTTCCAAATTTTCTAATGTATTCAGAATTTGACTATCTTCACTGATTGCAGAAATGTTAAAGACAGGTTGTATAGTGTCCTCATCATCAAACCATTCATTATCTCCTACTTCTGTAATTGCTTTTGCTGGAGGATACAAATTGAATTTCTTTGTCGAATTACCATCAGAAATGTACATATTCCCAGATCTACAACTAATGAAAGCATCGGCTGTGGCTAGCCAAGGTCTTCCTAGAATGAGTGGATGCCCTCCTAGATTACTCTTGGGAGTCAAAATCATGAAATCTACTAGATATTCCCAAGAATATAAGGAGACTGAAATATCTTCTAATACACCATCTGGTTTGATTATAGATCGATCTACAAGTTGCAATAAAGTGGGTGTAAAAAGAAGATTAGGAAGTTTTAGTTTTTCCATAGTCTGTCTACTCATAATGTTGATAGCAGCCCCTAAGTCAATCAAAGTATTTGGAATTTCTACCCCATTGATATGTGTCTTGACAATTGGACTACCGGGATCTACATACTTCTGCATGGTAATTTTTCCCATCATCATATCTGCATTTTTCCTACCAGGTGGATTCTTCTTGTATCTCTTGGTTTCCTTCCTGGTCTTTTGATACAACTCCTTTATTATTTTTGCTAGAATAGGAATCTCTCTAATGGCTTGTAGCAAGGGAATCTTGATACAAACATTCTTTAATTCATCTAGTAAATCATAGTTGGGCAACAAGATTTGTTTTTCCACTCCTTTGTCAATCTGTAACCTTTCAAGAAAAGGAGGTGTGGATAAAGATGCAGGTTGCTCAACTATAGGAGTTGTGAGGGTTGACTCTTTTTCTTTTTCTTTTTGAGTGTTTGGGTTTTGAAGAGATGCTTCAGAACCTTTATTGGCTTCAAGAGAATCTTCCTTAGAAATACTTTGCTTTTGAGTATCTATAGAAGGTTTTTCTAAAACTCTACTAGATCTGAGTTGTACATCATTGAGAGGAACAATCATATAGGTAGGAAATTGTTGTCCTTCTACCATGTAAGCATTTTGAGGATTTTTATTATTGGGATTTGGCAATGGCTGGGAAGGTAGTTGATTTTCTTTTTGTTGGAATGGAAGCAAGAGTTGAGAATTTTGTTGAGGAGTTTGTTGTTGTTGTGGGAATGGTAATGAAAGTTGTGGATTTTGATTTGGAAGTTGTGGAGCTTGTTGATTTGGAAAGGATGGAGGATATTGATAAAATTGAGCAAATCTCCCATAAGGATTTTGCATACCTTGTACCCATGATTGATATGGATTTTGAGATTCGGGACAAGGTTGTTGCCAAGGATTCCAATTTTGCGGGGATTGAAAGTTCATAGGATTATTGAACCCTTGATTTTGTTTCCCCTGCCATGGTCTCCTTGTAACAAAACAGAGAGATTCTACTGAATTTGGATCTTCTTGAAAGATAGCTTTGAGGCCAAGAATTGAAGGACAATCCTTGGTCTCGTGGCTTTTGGAGCAAATCATACATGTTTCTACAACTTTTGCATCCAAGGGACATTCCCTTAGAGCATGTTTCTTCCTACATTTTGGACAAAATATGGCCAAAGCTTCAGCTTCTGCTTTCTACTTGTTTTGTATTTTAAGGGTGTCTAGTTGCTCACTAAGGCTCCCTAAAATATCAGTTTTGAACTCATCAAGCATATTGCCAATCTCTACCCTACTTACTGAACTGGTTGCAGATTTGTTTGCTCTTATTAGAGAAGGATCTCTAGGCCCTTTTGCAGTTTTAGATTTTCCTCTTGAGAGATGGACACATAGTTCTGTTATGTCATGAAATGGAAGTTGAGAGATATCTCCCTTTCCCATCATGTTTAAAATGTCTACCATTCATATCTAATGGCTTTCAATAGAAGGGCTTTCAGGGTTTCCTCATCTAGATTGCTCATTTTTGCTCTCTTTAAGTTGTATTGAAATCTTTCGAGTAGGTCCTCCAAGTTTTCATCTTCTTTTTGCATCATCTTGAATACCTCATCCTTATGATTAGTGGGCATGCAATAGTCCAGGTATCTATCCAAAAATGTTTGTTTCATATCATTCCAACTATTAATAGACTAAGCGGCTAGTCCCATGAACCATTTCAAAGCAGCTCCTTTTAATGTTGAAGGAAACAGTTTGAGTTTTTGAGAGTCTTCCATATAATCATAGGTTCGACACAAGACTTCAAACTCAAATAGAAATGTTTCGGGATCCTCACTTCTCAACCCATGAAAGTTTGGGAGGACAGATGGTGAAATGTTTTTCATTGTTGTATGGGTTTCCTCATCGGCTATAGGGAATCCAAATGAGTTATCCCCATGCCTATTTCCTCTGTTGTTACCTCTTCCTCCTCCATTTCTTCTTCCATTGTTTCCTCCTCCTATACCTCTACCTCTACCTCCAAATCCATCTACTACTTCCTCTGCTATGATAATTTCTTCAGAGTCCTCAGAGTCCTCTGGTTCTTCTATTAAGGGAGGATGAGATGGAGTTTCTTTCTTTTCTTCTTCAGGTGATTCTACTTCTTGAATTACAATATGCTCTCCTGTAGAAGTAAAGAAAGGGTCTTCCTCTAAATGAGATTTGGTAGATGGTGTAGGGGAATCCTCTAACTCAGCTACTCCTTGAATTCCAGGAATCTTAAGGCTAGGGGTAGATGGTGGTGAATCTTGTCTATGCCTTGAAGAAGATGGAGTTGTGAAAATCGAACTCTTGGCTTTAGCTATAAACCTTCCCCTAGAATCTCTTGCTCTATGCATGTCATTTTTTATTTTTAAGTTGGGCTAATAATTCTCTTTCTGATCTTCCAGGTTACACTGGGTGCAAGAAGAGAGCATACTTCAGAAATTATTGAACCAATAACTCTCTTTTCTGATCCTCCAGATCACACTAAGTGCAAGAGGAGAGCATACTTCAAGAAGTTATCAATTTTTCCCTTATTTTTATTGTTTTTTTTTTTTAGGAAATTGGCTACCTAGTTACACTTCCCCGGAAACGGTGCCAAAATGTTTGGTCAATTTAGAGTGTCCTAAATTGCTGTATTAATTGTCAATCCGGGAGTCGTAAACTGTTGAAGTGCGGCACACTATATGTGCAAGATAACCTATTTCTTAAATTTTTGTTGTTTTTGAGTTTTTGTTTTGTTTTGGGTTTATTTCTATTAACTCCCTAATGTGAGATGGAAATTCTAAAAGACAAGTATGATATGAATGTTCAAGGTAATGATGTCTTTTAAAATGATTTTCAAAACTTCAAACTTTTTTAAAAACATACGATGATGAAACTAATTCCTGAAAAGAGAGTGAAAATGTGTCATTATTCTAATTAAACAACAGTGAGCTAGTGACCATGAAACCCATTATCCTTGCTGCCATCAAAATATAAGAAAAATTGAACTCAAAGAAATCCAAGAATTGCAAGCAAAGTAAACTAAAATCACATTACATCAACTCATATTCTGACCCCTCACCATTCAACTCACTCTAGCTTTAGGAGGTAATCATAAACAACTTGAGCAATCTGATATCTAATTTGCACAAAATAAAACTAATATCAAACTACACACTCATACTTCAATCCCTCCCATTCGACTCGCTCTGGCTTTAGGAGGTAATTGAGAATGACATAAGCAATTCAATAACTAACTTGAAGAAAAATAAACTAATATCAAACTACGCATTCATACTTAAATCCCTAACCATTTGACTCACTCTGGCTTTAGGATGTAACTGAAAATGACATGAGCAATTCAATAACTAACTCGCAGAAAAATAAACTAATATCAAACTCGCATTCATACTTCAATCCCTCACCATTTAACTCGCTCTGGCTTTAGGAGGTAACTGAAAATGACATGACTAATTTAATATCTATCTTGCAAAAGAGTAAATGAGCAAAAATAAAATAAATAACACAGTGTTGGAACTAAAAACTAAAGGAAATGAAAATCAGCAAAAGGACAAGAATGATCCCATGTCATTAGTCATTAGAAAACTATGTGCAAATGCCCGGGCTGCCTATTGTAATCTGAAACAAAAGCATTGATCAGTTAACAGTATAGAAAATGTGAAAAGCTATGGACAACTATCAAACGTTAATACCATAAGAGATGTGATATATATACAAGTGAATGATTATGGCATAAGAACATAAAGAAATAAAACATGAAACTCTACAGTAATAAACAAGACCTCAGCCTGTGCAGGGGCCCTCTGCACAATCCTTGGACAATCAACGATCAACCATGAATTGAGCTCATAAACATAGTCTTCTCATGTATTAAAATGCAGTCATAACATAGTGATAAAGTTACGGCACAGTGGGTTCCTTTACAGTCAGAATTACATTACCAAAAAGCTAGCTAATATGCGTATCATAACGCATTATTTATAACAGAGGATAATATAACTATTTTCCTACATTCGGTGCTGATACAAGACACGTAAACAACCACGTCCCGAGATTTAGCACTATGGCTGCCGTGAGGATTCAATCTTTGGAAGGTGGCTCTTGGATCCTGTTCATGGAGCAGTCCACAGGTGTTAAATTGTCCCCTGAGATCTAGGAACAACCACGCAAAGCTTCACGTGGTGAAAAATAGAGTTTTATCACCATAGGACTCTTAAGTTGACCACCGTTTTTCCCACCGTTGACTATGGCCTCTTCTGATGAATTCGACTGGGCCAATAGGACTCGGTCCATGTCCACATCAATTGCAATCTGCCCATGTGGCTCGATTCGCCTGAAGACACCTACAATATAGACCTTGACAAAATAGCTGCGGAAACTTGGGTTGGCTGTGGAAAGTGACAAGATTCCACAGCTTATAAACAAAAATCTAGTTCAAATAGCAAGACAAACACATGGTCAAGAAACCACTTTGATGTCTCTGATAATAATTTTCCGCTCCCGCTCTGCGCTCGCAGCGCAACCCTAGCCGCGCCCGCGCCTGCGACTTTCTTTCTGCCTCCCTCATGGCGTCAGGAGGTGGCCCTGAGGCCCCTCCTCCCCTTCCCCCGGAAGTCGTGGCCTTCAAGGCCCTGGTTTCAACCTCTGGCAAGCGTTTGGTTTCTGGCCCGCAGCAGAAATTTGTGAAGAAACTGGACAGTATCCCCAAGGTCGCTCTTCCTGAAGAAGAAATATGCAGATCAGCTCTGAATCTCGCTGAGAATGGCTTGATCGGTCAGTTCACCGGGCTGTGGCCATCCCCGAGAACAGTCGAAGAATGGGTCAAAAGGAACTGGCTTCCTTTGGTCAGCGAAGGAATCAAGATTTATTTTGTGGGCAAAGGGTTCTTCGTTTTTTTGTTCGACACACCAGAAGACAGAGGCCTGATCTTCAGAAACGGGCCATACTTCATGGGGCCTCAAGGACTCTACTTGAACAAATGGTCAACTGATTTCAACCCAGCGCAAGATGTGCCTAGGGTGGTTCCGGTCTGGATGCGCCTTCCGCATCTTCCCTTGCATTGCTGGAACCAAGGCTCCTTACAATCAATTGGAAACACTCTTGGAAAATACATCGACCAAGCCCCAAGGAAGGACCAGTATTCCTGTGCCCGGATCTGTGTGGAGGTCGATTTGGAAATTGGATTACCTGAAGCGATCCAGCTAACGGTGGCAAACTGGTCTCATATTCAAGAGCTTGATTATGAACAGTTGCCCTTTAAGTGCCGTTTCTGCCATGAGTATGGGCATTTTGCCAGATATTGCAAAAAAGAAGTGGGGAGACAACAGAAAAGGAAAAAGATGACCAATGGAAACAGGCAAAGAAGACATCAGCAAACAGGCAGAGTAACAAAAGCAAGGCTAAAGGGTCCGAGAGCAAAGTAGATAACGGAAGCACAAGTAACCATAACGCCGGAAGCAGCGAACCAAAGGACAATGAGGGAGATAAAAACCCTTTTGAAACCCTCGCGCCTCCCCCGGATCCCCCGGAAGCAGAGGAAGAAGAACCATTACAGCTTGCTAATATGGAAGCCCTAGATCCAGGCAATACTCAAAGCGCCTTCCCAAGCAAAATTTCTTCTCCATCATACGCAGAGATAATCAAAAAAAAGAAAAACCCAATAGAGAATATTGGGTCATCAGATGATGAATCTCATGAAAAGTCAACAAAAAGGGCCGGACGAAGAACAAATAAGGAAACCAGAGAAGAGGAGTCAAAAAAACAAAAATCTCTTTGCAGCCAAGCAACAATCGAAATGACCCTAGGGAGAACTGTTAGGTCAAGGACCTCCAAAGGAGGAGGGCCTACCCCTTCAAGCGGTAAATGATGCAGATGATCTCTTGGAACTGTAGGGGTCTGGGTAATCCAAATAAGGCAGAAGCTATCAAAGACTTACTGAAGATAGAGACCGCGGACATCCTTATGCTCCAAGAGACCAAAGTAGAAGGGGAAGCCCTTCTAAACACTAGCATTAATAAATGGAAATTTGATTCAAGAAAGGTTGTTAGTGCAAGGGGAACAGTTGGAGGTTTAGGTACTTTATGGACAAAAAGCTTTTCTTTAGAACGATTTTCAGCGACTCAACATTGGATCTTCACAGAGTTGCGCCACACTGTAATTAATCTCTCCCTCGCCCTGTTTAACTTATATGTACCAGTTCATTATGAAGAGAAGAAAGAATGCTGGAGGTCACTTTCAGATTTTTTAGAGCAAATCAGTCCTACAAATCTGGTTATAGGGGGGGACCTGAACATAATTTTACATCCCAAAGAAAAGAAAGGAGGGATCCAGTCCAGAGACCCTTTCAGCAGAACAGTGGGCAATTTGATCCAGCGCTGGGACTTGGTGGACTTCAAACCAGTGAAAGGTAAATTCACCTGGACAAATAATAGAACTGGAGAAAATCATATGGCAGCTAGACTGGACAGGTTTCTTATCAACAGTTCCTTAATGATGGACAACAGAATTGTTTTCACTAAAATCCTTCCAAAACTCACATCGGATCATAAGCCAATTCTTATATGTCTAAAGAAAGAAGAAGATCTAGGCCCCCTTCCATTCCGTTTCAGCCCTCTTTGGGCAGGCAAGGATGGGTTTATTGAAATAGTCCAAGCGGCATGGAGAATGGAAGTTAATGGTTCCCCAAGCTTCGTGTGGGAACAGAAATTGAAAAATGTAAAAACAGCTCTCAAAATATGGATAAAGAAATCTATGCAATCCCCCAACAGGCAGCAGAAGGAGGCGATTACTCAATTGGAAGGTATACAATTCGATATGGAGGATACGTTTCCCTCGGTCTCAGAGTTTGCCAAAGAAAAATCGGCTCAAAAGAATGTGTACTGCTCTTTCAGGAAGGAAGAGGAGTACTGGCGATTAAAGTCCCGAAGCTTGTGGCTTAAATCCGGGGATAGAAACACCTCTTATTTTCATAGACAATGCAGGGCCCGTCTCTCGCGCAACCACATAGCAGAAATAACCAGCTCCAGCGGTCAGGTTTTCAAAGGTTTCACTCAAATTCAAGAGGCAGCGACAAACCATTTTCGGAACCTCCTCAACGCAGAGAGAAATGGTGAGGAGGAGGACGAAACAGAATTTCTCTTAGTCATCCCTAGTCTAGTCAGCGAGGAAGACAATGTCTCTTTGATGAGCCCAGCAACGGAAGAAGAGATAACCAATATCGTTTGGTCGATGGACCCCGACAAAGCCCCAGGTCCCGACGGGTTTTCAATTCATTTTTATAGGATCTGTTGGGAGATCATCAAATTCGACCTCTTCAGAATGATAAGAGGAGTCTTGAAAAAGGCAAAAATGGGAGGGGGTACAAAATCTACATTTCTTGCTCTAATCCCCAAGGAAACTAATCCAAGATCGTTTGACAGATACAGGCCGATCTCCCTGTGCAATTCATCATACAAGATCATGGCCAAACTGCTGGCTAACAGGATCAAACCTCTCCTTCAAAATCTCATTTCCCCAGCTCAAGGAGGATTTGTGAAAGGCAGACAAATCCTCGACAATGTCATCCAAATTCAAGAGGCCCTCCACTCCAGCGATGCTCGGAAAGAACAAGGTATGATAATTAAATTAGATATGAGTAATGCTTTTGACCGTGTTAATCGATCCTTTTTGTTCAGGGTCCTTGAAGCCTTCGGGTTTAGTCAAGATTTTATAAATATCATCAAAGCCTGCATTGACAATGTCTGGATCGCTCCAATGGTGAATGGGAGACCAACAGAATTCTTCTCTGCCACTAGGGGACTGAGGCAAGGCTGTCCCTTGTCTCCCTTTCTATACATTCTGATGGCGGATTCATTAAGCAGAAAATTAACTCAGGAGCAACAACGTGGTTCCATCCCTGGGATCAGAATTGTGCAAGGCACACCTCTAGTGAATCATGCGCTTTTTGCCGATGATTCTCTCCTGCTTGGTGGCGCCTCCTTGAGAATGGATAAAGCTTTCAATTCTATCCTCCAAAAATTCTGCAGTGTCACTGGAGCCCTTATCAGCGAAAGGAAGAGCGCAGTCTATGGTTGGAACTCCGATCAGCAAACCATCGATAGGATAGCTAGCGAACTGGGCTTCAAAGGTTATGCAGAATGGGATAAAATAAAATACATGGGTCTTCCGTTGACGATGGGATCCAAGCGGAACAATCTGTGGGAGGAGGTAATCTCCAAGTTTAACAAGAAGATAGCTGCATGGGGCGGAGTCTGGCTCTCCTCTGGAGGAAAGCTCACCCTCATCCGGTCGATTCTTTCCGCGCTGCCCACCTTTCAAGCTTCTCTGCTGTTGGCTCCAAGGCAAATAGCAGACCAAATCTCTTGCCTAATCCGGAACTTTCTGTGGAGCGGAGGTAAGGGGAACAGTAATCGCTTCCACCTTGTTAATTGGGAATTGGTGAAGCGCCCAATCAAGGAGGGCAGCCTGCAAATTAGAGACCCTCTTCAAGCTAATCTAGCGTTGGGCTGTAAGATTCTGTGGCAGATAACCTCTGAGCCTATGCATCCAATCAGTCAGATTTTAATCCACAAATATTTAAGGAATAGATCGATCATTTCCTTCAACCCAGCCTCTTCCCCTAAAGGAACTCTGGCGTGGAGACTCTGTTGTAGAGGGATCGATTTTTTCAGAACGCATTTGTACAAAGTACCAGGCAATGGCAAAAAGACTTGGTTGTGGAAAGACTGAATCATGGGTCATCCCCCTCTCTCAGAGAAAAATGAAATTGCAGAAATAAGAGCTTGGCTAAGATCAAGAGGGATCAGGAAAATCGAGGACATAGTGGAGTGGGACGACGACGGCAATTGGAAGTGTTGGAAACTGCCCAACATTCCTGAGCAATTAAACGAGCAGTTAAACTTACTCATAGTTGAAATCGCAGATTTTTCCCCTGTGCATAAGAATGAGGAAGACACTTGGGGTTGGGGACAAACAAGGGTCTACTCTGCTAAACAAGGGTATTTACAAATGCAAAGTAAAAAAGACTCAGTGCACCCGGAAGGAGTGTGGAAGCAGATATGGGAGTGCTTCAGTATCCCGAAGATTAATTTCTTCTTCTGGACCTTGTTCCAAAACAAAATTCTTACTGGCGAGAACCTCTGCAAACGGAACATCGCCGGTCCTCACCGATGCGTGTTTTGTAAAAAAGCTCTGGAAACCTCAGCTCACATTTTTCTTGAATGTGAGTACGCTCAGAAGACTTGGACTAGTTTCTTAGCCGGTCTGAATGTTAGATCTCCAGCGAACTGTTCAATAACAGAAATGTTCTTGTCCTGGAAAGCCAGATATCCCCATAGCATTGCTGCCAAGTCCCTCTGGTCCAAGGTGTGGGTAGCAGTCCCGAAATATGTATGCTGGAAACTGTGGCTCTCCCGGAATGAAATTATCTTCAATCAAACAGAAATATCAGCTGAAAAGGTTGCAGAAAAAGCTAAGAATCTTCTATTAGAGACATTGAGACAGTCCAGCGCTAGAGATAACACCTTAAGAGATGAAGAAAGAGCATGGCTGGGCGACTTCACTCCCATAATGAGTCCTCCTTCAATCACTCGTCCTCTCCTCAAGGAAAATTGGCAGATCTGTGACAATGTAGAAGGCTTCCAGAAGTGGTGAAAATGTCAAGGAAAATGCACTATATTTTTTGACGGAGCCTCAAAAGGCAATCCAGGTAGGTCAGGGGCGGGGGGGATCATTTATTTTCCGAACGGAAGCAAAGAGTGTTTCAGTTGGGGCCTCGGAATAAAAACCAACAATCAGGCAAAAGTCCTTAGTCTCTTGAAAGCCTGTTAACTCGCCAGGGGAAAAGATCCTAAGGAAATAGCAGTGTTCGGAGACTCAGAATTGCTGATCAAAGCCTTAAGGAAAAACAAAAGGTTTAATGATCCAGTTCTGAACAAACAGATATTAAGAGTGAACAGACTCTTGAAGGAATTCCCTTCAGTCCAAATTTTCCATATTCTCAGAGAATTGAATTCAAAAGCCGACTCTTTGGCAAACATCGGATGCAACCTTGAAAAAGGTATGATAAGCATAAACAGGCGAGTCGAAAATGGTAGCCATCCCTTAACCAGAGTTTTGTGCTGTGAGAATTTCTGCCTCTGTCTCGAAGGAATGTGCAAGGTCTGCCGGTTTGTGAAAAGAGCAGGAGGTTCTTCTTTAAAATCAGCTCTTCGATTTTACTCCCTTCTTGCAAAGAATCAGGGGAGGCGTCGTTAATATTTCAGGTCCTGGAAACAGAGGATAGGTGAGTTGTCTGCCATGAAATCGAAGAACCAGTCTGAGGTTTCCGCCAATCCTCCCTTGCTCTCATTTTGCAAAGCAATCTCTTTGCTTAAGAAATAGTTCTTAGTCACTCGACGGGATGCCGGATCGTGTAAAGAGCAGGAGGTCCCTTCAAATTTTCTTCCTCCTTGCAAAGAAACAGGGGTGGCGATATTAAATTACAGGTCCAGGATAAAGAAGAAAGATGTGTTGTCTGTTATGTAATCGAAGATCCAGTCCGAGGTCTCCGCCAATTCTCCCTAGCTCTCAATGCATTCTCTATGTTAAATAATTTGTTCCTAGACAGTCCTAGTTCGAAGGGATGGCAGTTGCATTCCAAATCACTCATAGAGTTTCCTCAGTAGCAGAATTCGCTGAGTACAGAACAAGAAATGTAAATCTGAATTTGACCTCGGTCACCCATGAATAAAGATACCCGTTTTGGTTATAAAAAAAAAAAAAAGAAACCACTTTAAATGCCCTTTTTTAAACTAATATGCAATGATACTGATGACTTAGGAGGTTCAAATGAATGGAAAGAAGCTAGAAAAAGGAGTAGGAAAGATGCAGTTTTGGGACTCAACAATAATAACGAATCATTTTGCCAGCTAAATGTATCAGACGTACTGGAATCTTGTTGTAACTTTCGAATAAGTGCCCACACTTCTTCGTCATTCTTCCATTCCTCCCTTGCTTCGTTTATCCAATCTGGTTGGATAATAGAAATGGCACACAACAATGCTTCCACATCCTCATCCTTTCTTGAGAGTGCATCTGCCACCACATTTTGCTTCCCTTTTTTGTAGATGATTTCAAAGTCATAACCCAACATCTTTGCGACCCACTTTTGTTGCTCTTCAGAGGATAATCTCTGTTCTAAAAAGTATTTAAGGCTATCATGATCCGTTTTTACCTTGAAGTGTCTTCCCATTAGGTAGGGTCACCATTGCTGAAGTGCATGGAGTATTGCCAACATTTCCTTCTCATAAATAGCTTTGTGTAAAAACTTTCCCTTGATTGGACAACTTTCAAAAGCAATGGGTCTTTCATCTTGCATTAGAACAACACAAATTCCATTTCCTAAAGCATCACATTCCACAATAAAGGTTTTTGTGAAGTCCGGTGTAGCTAAGACCGGTGCTTGGCACATTTCCTCTTTAAGATGTTTGAAGGCCTTTGTTGCTTCTAGAGTCCATGAAAATGCATCTTTCTTCAATATGTTGTTAGAGGTGCTGCTATTCTCCCATAATTCTTAACAAACTTGCGATAATACCCTGTCAACCCAAGAAATCCTCGCAGATGCTTTATGGATGTGGGAAGTTTCCATTCCTTAATGGCTTTAATTTTGCTAGGGTCTACCTTAACTCCTTCATGAGATACAATATGACCCAGATATTCCACCTCTTGTACTCCAAAGAAACATTTGGATCTTTTTGTTTTTGCATATAATTGTTTCTCCTCCAATAGTTGTACCACCCTGTCAACATGTTCAACATGATCCTTCCAAGACTTGCTGTAGATTAGTATATCATCAAAAAATACTAACACAAATTTTCTAAGAATGGTTTGAAAATTGAATTCATCAAACCTTGAAATGTTGAAGGTGCATTGGTAAGGCCAAAAGGCATGACCAAAAATTCATAATGACCCTCATGAGTTCTAAATGTTGTTTCAGAATGTCTTCAATCTTCATTCTGATTTGATGATATCCTGAACGAAGATCCAACTTGGTGAAGTAAATTGATCCATGCAATTCATCGAGTAATTCATCAATGACAGGAATGGGGAACTTAT
>APFE031658402.1:0-15730 GCA_000404065.3 Pinus taeda | reverse complement strand
TCATGAAAATTTCTTGAAAATTAAAAGCTATTGTACCCAAGGATTGTAGCCATTGGACTCCTAATACAACATTAGCACCTTCCATTGGAATGGAAAGCATTGGGCTAGCCAATAAATATTCTCCCATGGATAGCTTGATATTATGGCACTTTCCAGAGAAATTTATTGTTCTTCCATTTGCAACCATCACTTGACATTCTGGTGTTGGATATAGGAAGCAATTCAATTCTTTTGCTACCTTACAATGAATAAAATTGTGGGTACTTCCTGAATCAATCAACACTATTACCTTTTTCTTCTTGATTTGTCCTTCTATCTTGATGGTTTGAGGAGTGGTAATTCGCGCCAATGCATTACAAGATATGGTCGGATTCATTTGTTCTTCATCTAGGCTTTGTTCCTGGAGTATATCCTCTTCTTTTGACCTTTCTTGCTCCTTTTCCTCTTCCTCTTCACAATCTATGTAGAATAATTTCTTCTCAGCACACTTATGACCTTTAGTGTATTTGCTATCACAACTGTAACAAAGCCCTTTGCTCTTTTTTTTTCCAATTGTTGTGGTGTCAACCTTATAGGTTGTGGAAAACTAGGGGCAACAACACTTCCATCTTTATAGTTGTGAGTGGTATGCTTCTTGGTTGCAATAATTTTGCTTTCCATTTTTCTTGCTAACCTGAATGCCTTCTCTAATGAATCAGGTTCCCAAAGGCGAACATCATGTTGGATATTATCCTTTAAAGACCCTATGAACACATCAATCCTATGCTCCTCTAGAATATCTTTTACTCTTATGTTCAATTTTTGGAACTCCTC
Organism: Pinus taeda; assembly: GCA_000404065.3. Classification (NCBI taxonomy): domain Eukaryota; kingdom Viridiplantae; phylum Streptophyta; class Pinopsida; order Pinales; family Pinaceae; genus Pinus; species Pinus taeda. The sequence continues at coordinate 14,917 of APFE031658402.1, read as the reverse complement.
AATGTGCTCCATTATTGAACCCTTTTGTTTGAGACTTATCAATTGGCTAAAAAAAGTATTGTTTTTTGTATCCTCGTATTGTGCCATCAATGCTTTCGTAAAAATTGCCCAAGTGATAAATTGTTTACGAGAGCAAAGCCATTGATACCATACAAACTGATTTGGTTCCAAATATAAAGTTCCCATACGTACCTTTTGTGTGTTTTTCACATTATTGAGATCGAAAAATTGCTCCATCTGTAATATCCATGTTGCGGGATCCTTGCCATCAAACTTCCTCATATCGATTTTTGGAATATGGTGAGTCTTCGTTCCAACATTAGCATATATGGAATCATGATTAACATTTCTTTTATTCTCATCATGAGTTTCCTTTAGTACCCTTTCACCCTTAGTGCCCATTTCTTGTAGCAACTTATTCATATTTATCTTCAATTCGTCAATGTCTGTCTTCAAATCTATCTTCAAATCATCCATCTTAGCTTCCACGTCAATCATCTTAGCTTCTACGTCTTTCTTTAAACAGTCCATATTAGCTTCTACACCTTTCTTTAAACCATCCATCTTAGCTTCTACATCTTTCTTTAAACCATCCATCTTAGATTCTGTTCCTTTTTGTGTAAGGGACAGTTGTTGCACTTGGTCTTGTATTTTTGATATATCATGTTGCATTTCTTCCTCTTCTTCATGAGTCATGCTAGAGCTTTCAGGTTCCTTACTAGGTGTTTACATTTTCTTTCCTCGGGGAATCAATTACCGATAATAATGCTCTACTATGCCCTTTGAATTCCTTCAAAATAAATTTCAAACCAGTCTTAAGAAAAAATTTAAAAGAATCTACACACCTTTTTTCACTTTGTAGCAGCTCGATATTGCCTTTGATGTATCTCTGTACATTCAAATCATCCAGTTCTGAAACTGTGACCTACAATAGCCCTTTTTGTCCTCTTTCCGATGCCACCAGTGTAATCCAAATTGGATTCTCCAAGGAAGAGTTACGCGAAATTTCCCACAGTGACCTGATTATAGACTAGTTCAGTAGAGTGAACTTGTACGACGTGCCATGAGTCATTGTTTCGACCTTTGGCTCTGAAAAATATATACAAGAAACTACAGTATGTCCTCTTTCTATACCTTCTTACGAAATTTCAATCTGATGCTCAGAGAGAAAGTTATGATGATTTTCCTCAGGTCACCTATTTGGAATGTAATTCAGGAGTCTACAAAAAGACCAACTTCCTCAGATCATATCTCAGCAAATATAGTGTGAAAAGCTCTGAAATTCGGACCCGAGCTTCAGCGCGATGTCGTCTCAAATGGGTTTTTTTTTAGCTTCTGAAACGTCGTAGAAAAAAAGTTATAGCAAAAATGCCATGATGACCTGTTTGGAGCAACGAAACCCTAGAATCCAAAGCTCTGATACCAAATGTGATGAAACCAGCTCAAGAAAAAGATAGAAAAGATAGATCAACGCCTTAAAATTCAGCCTCTTCGAGGGGGCAACCTCCTTTACATTACATAAATGAACAATTCTTGGATGATACAAATGACAAAACCTCTTTTCTATATATAGGAGTCTAAGGAGTCACAATATAACCCAGCGGACCTAACAATAATAATATAAAGCCACAACAATAACAATAGATGGATTCTATGGGGCACAATAATAACAATATGGGGATAATAGGGACACAAAAATATTAATAAGGGGTATAATTACAATAGTAATGGGGTAATCACTAGTATTATAGGGACCCAATAAAAAGTCGGAGTCCCACACCTGCCTTTAAGGACGAGTGCGAACCTACGCACTGTCCCTAACCCGGCGGGTGCGGACCTCGCGAAACGCGTTGTGAAACCCTATCTTTTTGCATTTCCGCCCAAATGTTTTGAAATTACAATATTCTAAACCGCCTATTTTTCAATTCAGATACACAAGATGCTTGTTTGGCGAGAAAGAGAACGCGAAGATGTAGATCAAGCCGCATTACTCCATCCACCTTCAATACAGGCTTTAAGAGTATGTGGACTATTGAAATTATGGGCCATAGCTGGCATGATGGCTCAAGTAGACTTTCTACAATGGCTGGTTGACAGGTGGAGCACGCAGGACCAGTGTTTCATCATTAGTGGCCACCGGCTCGAAATCGAGCCAGGAGACATTTATTTTCTGACTGGTTTTCCCAAGAGAGGTGAAGGATTATCTCTATTCGAATCTAGGCCAGGTGGTTAGTCTATCGCTAGTCTACGACTAGAGTTTTGCAATGTCCAAACTGCGGACAAACAGATAGATGTTAAGACCATCTCCCGTCCTAAACTTAAAGTGATCGCATTTACTATCACCAGACTGTGCAGGAGCGCAACACTGCATCTAGCTACCAGTTCCCAAATGCGCATGGCAGTAGACTGCTTCCGAGGCACCATCTTCAACTGGTGCAATGCCGTGTTGGCCAATATGAAAGGCCAATTGACTAGGGCAAAGAATGGACAACTAAAGAACTTTGGATATGGTTTCTTATTTGTGAGCTTTGGCCTAGAGAGGGTACCTATGCTAGTTCCACAACATCTTTCTATTGAGGTTGGACTTCCCTGAGATCCTAGGATTATGCGTTGGGTTGTAGTCATGGACCGTCATCTTGAGGAGGGCACAGAGGTTGTTCGATTCTCACCTGAGTATTTTCGTTGGTTGGGAAACCAACTTTTTGTGATAGAGGACCTTCCATATGTTGGGATGGATTATCGTGGTGATCCAGACATGGCTCTTCCACCAAGAGAGCAATGGGATGATACAGGTAAAATTATTTTCAACATTTTCTAAATTTTTAAACTAATTTTTTTTTGTGTTTTTAAATCGTCCAAAAACTGATAGTAAAAAGTTTTAAATGCAGATGTGGGTCCACGGCAACCAGCCACTCTCCTACCCTATGAGAGAAGACACCTTGCTGCTGCGGCACCAGCCCCATAGGACAATCAGCAGAGTCCTTGGCCGAATTGGAGAATCGCCTAGAGCGCTTGATAGTAGATATTCCAGAGACTAGTATAGATGATATTCCTCTTAGGCTTTAGCACTATGTGATTGGGGTCCCAGGACCTTTTAGGAGGTTCCTTTGTAGGGTAGCCCGAGTAGTGGTTTCTTATCGTGATCATCATCAGGGATAGGATGATCGCCCTTGTAGACTTCATATGACATTTATATCTTTTTGTGCTATCATTTTTGCCGATCATAAGGTGTTTTTCAACCTATGATCGAAGACGATGTATATTTGACACACTTCTATGCTATGATATACCACTATTACTGGCAGAGATTCTGGGTTCGATCCCCAGTGGAGTTGCCAATTTGTTAAGCAGATAAATCATTCTTGCGAACAAGACCGATCTCCCTAGTATCAATTGATATCTAGCAACAAACAGGAAAAGCAAATCTAATTTTCTCTAAACATATTACGATTCATTAATAAAAACTAAGAGGTGTTTTAGACCCTACCTTAAGTCCAACGCTAGTTTGTGGCAGCCTTGCTCCAACAGCTTCAAAGAGCTTCCTTTTAATAACCTGCAAACACAAACAAGCACACATCAAAGAACACCTGCATAGCTAATATAATAAATCATGTTCATCATAGTGATCAAGAGGTCTATGAATTAAACATTAAACACAGTCATTAGAAAATAAACTTGATTGTATTAACTTTGACAAAGAAGAACTTTACAACCTTGGTGCCTTGATGTTGTACAAGCTCTTCCTAGGGTCCAAGCAAGAATCTCCTCTACTTTGACAAGCCTCACTCTCCTCCCAATGAGATCAAAAGGTATGTAATCTTTCCTCTCAAAAGCTCAATAAGGAAGACTAAGTTCCAGCAACATTTACCCTCAAAAACATTCAGCTTTTCAACCTCCCCAGTAACTAGCCCAAAGCTTCATTTTATAGTGCAAGGGAAAGAGGTTACAAGTCCACCATTGAAGGGATAGATCCTTCTTCAAGGGGATAAGCTCCTCACATCAAGGGGTTAGCTCCTTAAGGAATGGGATGCATGAACCCTTAAGGAGCGAACTTGCCAGCGCAAGATTCCCTCTAAAAGCTTCCATAATTGACTCAAAGTGAGTTTTTAAGAATAAACTTACGCCTTTTTAACTTTTACAGGGGTTTGCACTCATAAATGTAGATGCAGAGCGGTCAGGTGCGCAAGGGACATGACCAATGAGTGCAGTACCACAGGTAATACTAAGAGAAAGTGCAAAACCAGAGTTTTAGAGATTTTTAAGGACTTTCTCTCATTTTCAAAGTTTGATATGCAGAGCTGAGGTTTAAGACTTGCAAAGGAGGTATGTATGAGTGGTGATAGACTCATATTGATTGCAGGAAGTGAAAGTGACAATTTTTGTGCAACATCACTTTCTGTAATCACTTCTTTCACTTGGCATATGCTTCTAAGAAATCATTACCGACTAGTTCAAACCTTACAACTATACTCATCCTTCATGCTCAAGAAATGTGAGTTGCAAAATATCACTCTTAGTCACGGTGATGTTAGGGTAGTGGTGTTATATTAGGGAATGATAATAGAAGAGAATGAGTGTTGGACAAAGTGCATGACATGGAGAAGGGGGTGAATGATGATGGAGTACCATTTGTGGTGGAAATAATAATGGAAAACTCATCCAACCTTTACCATCATCATGCTTAAATAATTGTTGAGACCAACATGATGATTTCATAACAATATTCAAAATTGAGAACTATGACACTATAGATGCTAATAAGATATGATATATATGGAAAATCAAATAGTTAATGTTATCATTTATTTATGAGGAAGGATTTTTGAATTATGTCTCCTTGAGCTTGGGTTAGTAGCAAATGTCCATTTATCCTATATCTTATTGTTCTATTGTGGCCACAACACCCCCCCATAGTTTCCATAGTTTTTTAAACTTCTTATGGGGTCCTCCATGTAAATTTTGGTCAAATTACTTCTTTAATGCTTTAATTTTGTTAATGTTGAGAGATTTTCATTTTTCTTGGATTTTCATTTTGATTGCTTCATTATGTATATTTTGTCTCCATCTTTCCAATGATCTAAGTTCTATCTCATTCTGACTTACAATTTGGAAAATATCCTTCGTTAAAGTTTGATCAAATTTTACCACTCAACTTAAAATATGTAAAGATATATTTTACTTAAATTTGAATAATTAAATTAATTAAAAATAAATTAACTTGTAAATATATTTTTTAAATTTTTAATTAATTTATAAATTAACATTAATTATTAATCAACCCTACAAAACCATCAGATTTAAGCCCCGCACACAATAAAAAATAAAAAAAAAAAAAAATAAAAATAAAAAATAAAAAAAAAAAAAAAAATAAAAAAAAAAAAATAAAAATAAAAATAAAACAAAAAATTAATATAAAATTTTAAATGGGAGAGTATTCTTCCTGTTCTCTGACTCTTCGAAGGTTTTACATTTTCACTTGTTCAAAATCACCCAGGGTGATTAGGCCCGAGGTGACGTGGGAGGCTTTGAAGGGATAATATATACACGAGGGGCGCACCTTTATTAGTTTTATGTTTAAGATTTGATATTAGTGAAGAGGGGTCCACTCTCCACGTGGCCCCTCTTCCATGCACATATCCTTTAATACACGTTGAACAATGTTTCATATATACGTCTCTTTATGACTTTATCAAATCTGTCTTTATATTTTGTTTTAATTTTTCTTTTTTATTATATTCATTTGTTTTTATTTTATTTTTAATATTATTAATATTATTATTTATTTTATACATTTTATTTTAAATATATTTTTAAACTTAATAAAACAAGAACTTTAATAAATATATTGTCTAAAATTTTAAATAAAATGACCAACACTATCAATTTTCTAGCATGCAACTAGTTTTGGAATCGAGACTTTGATTCGTAATATCTTGAGTTATACTCTACCAAATTGAGAAAATGAGGGTTCATTGAAAATATGTTTCCAAGGAGAAGAGTTTGGAAGTGGTTGCATGCCCATATTTGGTCATTAACTATGTCAAAAATCTAGCAGACGCTACAACTACAATATTGTAACAAAAAAATAATTTCCTAAATTTGAATTGAAAAAAATTCTTTGGCTAGGAAGATTTGCAGCTACTAATTGATTCCAAAATTATTCGATTGCCAATATTCTCTTCAAATGAAAGTAAAGGAATAATTATATTTCATTCTATTAATTTATCAAATGAGATTTGGATTCTTTAATTTGTTTTTCATAATTTTAGAAATCTGAGTTTTTCTCTTGAATTTTGATTGGTTTTAATTTTTATTTTGGTTATTTTGCAAAGTTTTTGTTGGAAATGAGAAGGCCAAGGAGTCTTGGAACAATGGAATTGCACCAACAAGAATAAAAAATGGATTTTTCCAGCTCTAAGAGGAGGGATCAAAATTGCCTTCAACACCTCTCCTTTTTGGAGATTTATTTTTGTAATTATAAATAATAATTTGGAGAATTGAGAGGTGTTCCTCTTTTCTATAAATAGGAGACTCTTAGCACTCCTATGAGGAGGATTTTTGCTTTAGGTTTAGAGGAATACTCAGATATGGTTTTGATTGTTTTTTTTCAAGTCCTAATCTCTATCTTTGAAGCATATTTTGCACTATTGCAACTCTTTTCTTTGCTAGCAAAGATGAAAATCTTGGGAGGATTGATGAAGAGATCTGTTGTAAAACAGAACAATATATTTAGGTTTATATTTGTGTTCAAATATTATTTTTTGTCAATACAAATCTTATTCTTTTAATGACAGATTTGTATTAATTATTCAATGTTTTGCACTTATGTTAAATATGAGAATTTTTGTTTGTTGGATCAGCTATTTGATCTAATGATCACATAGATTTGCTATTTATTTAATTTTTTCGATTTTCTCTTGCATTAAAACAAATTTACGAGTAACTATTGACTCCAAAATTTGTCATCCTAAACGATTTAATTTTCATTGAAATTATGTGAACTTTTTCCAAGTTTTAATGGCTCATATTTCATTGTTTTAAATCTTCAAATAGAACATGCCTTGCAGTATTAATACTAGTTTTTAGAAATTCTTCAATAGTTCGATATTCATCATTAAAAACATGTTAAATCCCCATTATTGTTTAATCTTTGCACTTGATATTTAGGAGTTACTTCATATTTAGATTTATATTTATATTTATTTCTCAGTTTTTAGAAGTCTCCTTAGCAAGAACAACCTCATTAGCGGCCTGACTGAGCCCTTATGGCGCTTAAGGATTTATTTCTTGTAAGCTAGCTACAAGAGAGTAAATATGATCTCTATCCTCTTGTTGATGGTAATTAGAGTCATCACAAGTCAACAAGGAGAGTGAGGGTAATTGGAATCACCATCCTAAACGGATAAGGGATTAATTGGGGCTCTAACTAGGTGATCACCCTATTGTTTATTTTGATTATTTTTGGTCATCAAAAATTTTTGCGCTAGAAGGAGCGCCAATGACAAGTTGTATTTTTAGAATTTTTTATTTATTTGCAATAACTCCTTCTAAACTTCCCATTTGGAGTTGTATCTTTGGACATGCATCTTCCACCACTCCAATGAAACTTGTAAGACTGTTGTCAAAGGTAAAGTTTGACGGTAAGAGAAAGACCTTGCATCTTCCACCACTCCAATGAAACTTGTAAGACTGTTGTCAAAGGTAAAGTTTGACGGTAAGAGAAAGACCTTTGCATATGATCATGCTTTACAATTCATTCAAAAATTTTACAAATTCTACTTTTTCTGATATTGATGAAGGTATTCTATGTAGAATATTTACTCTTACTTTCACAGGTAAAGCCAAAAGATGGTGTGAATCTCTTCAAGTTGCCTCTATTTACAGTTCGGACAAATTTATCACAAATATCCTTCACAAATTCGTAGACTATGATTATGAATAGGTATGCATTGAACATGAAAATTTACAAAAGCTTGAGAATGAATATTCCATAGGCTTAACTTTTAGATTCCAATGAATTTGTTTAAGATTTAAATATGAAGATAGACCTTGAGATATCGAATTAATGGAATGGTTTGAATATGTTTATTTCCTTCCTTGTGCTCCAAACAATTGCCAAGAACCAGAAGATGTTAATTTATTAAGTGTATTTTCTACTGTTGAAAAGCCATTTATTAATGATAGCATGATTGAGTCTATTCAAGAAGAAAATGCATAAATTGCTAATAAACCTTCTCAAGCAATCATAAGCACATTCAACATAAATAACATTAATCCCGAAAATGCTTTAAATCATGCCGCTATTGAAGAATCAACTACTAATAAATCTGAAAATAAACAAGCAACAAAATCAACAAACAATATTCAACAAGCAAATCAACAAAATTCCAATGATGTGCAGTTTGCCACAAAATTTTCTGAATTTTCCCACGCTGAAATTCATGACCAACCACAAAGTTTGAGGAAGTCAAGAATTAATATTCAAGAAAGCATATTCAAATAAATACATGACGAAAAATATGAAATTTGCATTTTAGAAAATGAACAAGAATCTACAAGAAGAGAAATTTTCAAGTTCATATCTTCAAATAGTCATTTCTCTCTTTATCCCGATCTTTTGATGATAGTAATTCATTTTCTTATCATTCAGTGATTCCTATTTACACAAATTCTATTTTAGATAACATAGGGTCTTCGATAAATTTAACAAATAATGAATTACTAATTAGTTCTGATCAGGGTAAAGAGTCATTTAATGATTAACTTTTCAATAGTGATGAAAACTCATTCAATCATTCTTCTTGATTTAATGTGTCTTATGAAAAGGAAGATAATGCTAATGAAATTTGTCAAGTTATTTATAATGATGATTATGAGTTTGAAAATATTGAGTTATCACACTAATCATTAAATTATTTTGTTCTTGATACTCAAAGCCAATCCATGTTTCAATTTGAGGGATCTTCTTCTATTGATATCACTACAAAAAATTCTCGTCTTGAATTCTCAAAATGTCATAATGGCTGCAATTTTCAAGAAGACTAGTCCATTCCAATTTTTGGCTCGGACGTTATTCAAGTTCTCATTCTTTCTCATAGTCCTAAAACTCTTTCATCGTCACAAGTAGACATCGGTATCAATTCCAATTACATCATCTCGTCTAATACTTGTGAAAAGGAAACTACTTCAAATAAATCCCAATTGTCTTGTAGCATTATCTTTAACACTACTATAAATAATGATGTAATTTTATTGTTTTTGCTTCATTTATTATGCTTATTTTCATATTTGTATACTTCCTCTATTTTTCAATTTTTGGATATCTTGTGTTGGCATATTGAGAAATCAAGCGTTGAACACTCGCAAAGTACATTATTGGGTGAATGTGAAAATAAATTTCAATACCTAGATCAGGACCATCAAGAGCTTATAATCTTTCATTTCCAGTTGATTTGCATGTTATAACAATTGATTTTATCTGCTGAAATAAATATTCCACAAGCCTCAGTACTTGAAAATTCAACATTTCAATTTTTCCAGCAGTCTTATCTATCTAAAAATCTTATGACAGATTCATTAAATTTTCATCCATATTTCCATGATCCATTTGAAAGTTGTTTGGAAAGTTCAATTCCACAAAATATTTCTAGTACTTTTCCTTTTGTACATACTATTAACTTGTCTCTATAGGGAAAAATTCATGACATTGTTTGAAAAAATGTTATTCCAACCATCATTTCATTTCAACAGTTACATAATGGTTTTCACGATAGGATTGAAGTGTAGCTGAAAAAATCATTTTTAGCAAGATTTATTGTAGAAAATATATATATATATATATATTTACTGATATTATTAGAAATTCATATACATAATAGGTTTACATTTTCTTTTAATAGTTTAACTAGCATTTGCACTAGATGTTGCAAAGAAAACGCCGTAAGGCATAAAGTGCGGAAATCCATTATCCATGTAGTGGGTGCATTATTCAACAAAGTGGATCTCTCTAAATTCGTTGCAAACATTTATGTTGTTGCATTGCTAATTTATTTAGAATAATCTACTACCTCCTCTTCTTGGAATATTAAATTTCTTTATCACCCCATGATGACAATCCCTCTAATTATTGGCATCACAATTTTTTCCACTTTAGTTGGTTTACCTTCAACCTAAAGAAACATGAATTTGAGTCACTCAATTAAAAAGAAATTGCTAAATTGCTGGTCACTCAATTAAAAAGAAATTTCTAAATTGTTGTTTATCAAGTTTTGAGTAAAAACAATTAATAACTCATATTTACAACCCTTTAAATATTTACAACCTTTTAAGTCTTGTATTTATAAGTCATATTTATAACCCTTTAAAATGAAACTAACTATCTATATTTTTATTAATAATAAAAAGAATCTTCTTTATAAAACCGACAGTCACATGCTACTCCTATATATTTATCTTATATTTAATATTCAGTGTCCATCAATTGAATGACATGATGAAAGCTCAACTTAATTGCACCTTTAAAACGTGACTTAAAAGTTTAATTGGTAATTATTTATTCAGTAATTTGTACATTGTTAATTGCAATTTCTCTTGAAACCAATGTTTATATCAAAATTTTAAAAATTAACACTTGAGTTTAGTGCTGATAATTAGTAGATTATATGAAATTTTGAAAATTGCACTAATATATTATCATTGAAAGCCTCTACACTCTCAATGGAACTCATATAGTGAGTGGATAAAGAAATGATACGTTTTTCAAATGGTGAAATAATTTTCATATCCCTGACATTGTGATCTAGATAAATAAAACCAAACTCTTCATTTATCATGTGTCTCAACTCTTTTATATCTCCAATGTATTTTTCGTACAAATAAGAAGCATTTGTTAATGATGCATCATGTAATATGATCTCTAATCAGTAGAAAAAACTTAATATCAAAGAAAAAAAGACAAAGGAAAATGCTTTTAAGGTCCACAAATTACTCAATGTTACAAAAGAGATGCTTGCTAATGAACAGGATAAAGTAGCTTGGGAAAAGTGTAGTAACAACTTTTATTTGAAGATTTGGTATATGTTTATTAATTCACTATTGACCAAATATTTAAAAGTTAAAACCAGTTACAGTTTGTACAATAATTATATTAACTTTTTATAATTTTCAAAGTAAAGTACTTTCGGAAAAAATATAACTTTTATTTTTATATTTTACTTTACTTTGGGCACACTTTTGACATCGAACCTAACCTCATTATTAAATGAATGATAGCCATTATACAAATATTGCATTATTCACTTTCATCACCATGTTCTCCCATGTGAATATCTACTTCCAACTTTTGTTGAGGTAAATATTATAATCAAATCAATCTTGTCGATTAAAATAATTGGATACTAAAGTCAATTTACAGTTTAAAAAGTTAACTCTTAACACAAATATTAATAATAACCCAATTGTTTTAGCAAATTATCTTTTTTCTCATCACTACCATCTCCATTGAAAGTAATGTGGAATGGAGTGCATTAGTTTATACTCAACCAAGGTGCCTCCAAAGTCTGGAAGTTGAGATCACATGAGATGGTCACAAGGCGTGCATTCAGCATAACCCGAATGATATTTATGTTGCTGTCACTCTTAATGATCGCTTGCCTTCCATTGCATCTTTCTTCAATTTACAGCTTGAACATAGAAAGGGGCCTTCCCAAGAGCGCATATTTCCTGAAAAAAAGGATCAGCATGCACAGAAATGCCTTCACTAGGTGTGATGTCAGTTTGATAGACAACACAAGAGAACAATCCTGATACTGTCTGCACCCTATATTCTGAGCCCAACCTGCAATGCCAAATACTCAATTATTAGCATGACAGACTTGCAACAAGATGCATTCTACAATATTCTCTACAGCTAGTTTATTTTTCAATACATCACATGGAAAAGCAAGGATTTAATCCTTCGTAGCTGAGACAAAGATATACAAGGCCATAACAGAAAAAGGCCTCCTTTGGACCTCTCTTACCTCAGTATAAATAACATACCAAATCCTAAAAGGAAAGAAACACCATTCTATATTAAATGCCTAGAACCCAAAAAACACATAAGAAACAGATTAATGCTTTTACTAAGGCTGAACTGAGTATAAACTAAATCTGTTAACAGGAAAAAGATTATTTAAAAAAAACCAGATTGAAAAATTGAAAATTCAAAAATGCCAAAATATAAGCAGGCATTACCCATGCATAGCCATTCAAATTTGCAACACAATTATCCAATTTTAATAAAAATTTGTAAACATAGATTGTCCACATTCAAGGAGCAGCAACTCAAATACAGTTTATCATGCTTTGTTCTGAATCCAATGATAATTATGTGTTTACAAAACATAATCTACTACAAGGATGCTCAGCTGTAAATGGCTATCTACCTTTCAACGAGCATTGTTGACCCCTCCTCAAAGATTTCCTGGACAATGTCTATATTTTGCTGCTTTTCAACTGACTTAGACGATGAATCAGTGGATTTCCTTCTGAAAAAATTCTTAAATTTGCCTTCCTTCTTAACTGGAGCTGGTGGTGCGGATTTCTCAGGTGGGATCAAATCCACTACAATGCATGTAGTTTTGTCCCTAAGTCCTCTCATCCTCAAAGCCTCCTACAGCTAAATCGGTTAGGCTAGGATAGAAAATAAACTTAAAGATGGTGACATTGATCGCTTATCCTTGTCAACAGTATTTGTACCTTAACAATTTGTTTTGCAGCAAATTCTGTTGGCAAGCCTCGACAGCAATTTGCAGCCTTCTCAGAGCTCAATGCATCCCAAACACCATCAGTTGCAATGATAAGTCTTCCTGCAGCATTCGATAGCTTTTGAAACAAAAAATTACCAGTCTAAACCAAACAGACACATTGTGACCAGGTATTTTTTTCCTCCAGTAAATGGATAAAATCGGTAAAGGATTAGAAGGGAAAAAGATGTTGGTGCACCTTCACTTGTTTTACATGAGGTATAGGTACAATGAACTCGCCCACATCCATATCCCCAATAAACCTAGATAGACAGAGACCTCCCGGCCAACATGTCAATGATCCAATCTACAAGTACAAAGAAAATGTTCCAAATTACAACCGTTGAAAAATTTGTTGATAATTCTGGTAAGAGAACAATTTAGTTTAGAAAATGGCTTTGAAAGCAAGCATTGCCATTAAACATGAGATAGATAAAATATAAGTATCTTCCCCTCATAAAACCAGTTTGTTATTTACTTACAGTAGCATCTTGCATTTTAGGCTTAGCCAATAATTCATACGAATCTTCTGCTTTAATAATTAACTTGAAATCCCATTAAAATAAACTTTCTTGATTTAATTTGTTATTTAAAATAATCTATGAACTTCTATCATATTGTTCTCTTGTTTTACAGAAAACACTATGATGTGGGGGCTGCACATATGATGTTCGGGAAAAGCCCCCTTGACAAAGATGGAGATGGAAAAAGACTAGGAAGAATAATATTTGATAGTGGCAGCTCCTACACACACTTCACAAATCAACCATATGGTGCTTTCCTCTCAGCTGTAAGTATCATAAATTACCTTTCCCTTGTACTATAAGGACTTTGTCTTGTTCTAATAATGCAATGTTAACATGTTAAAGAAAACCTACCTAGGAAACAGGTGGAGCAAGATTCATCAGACCGATTCCTACTACTCTGTTGGAAAGGGAAAAATAGGTTCAGGTAAATGGCTTGGGTTGAGTTTTGAAATTCAAGTGTGGGTTCAATTTCAACAATTCAATCTCAGGCCTATTTAGAGGAAACATTATAAAAAACTATGGGTTCAATTTCAACAATTCAATCTCAGGCCTATTTAGAGGAAACATTATAAAAAACTATGGCCAGAGAATCAAGTGCAAGTTCAGTTTCAAAATTCTAATCTCAGCCTTATTTAGAGTACAAATTATAAAAACTATGGTCATTGGAAGGATACTAGTATCCTGAATGCTTCCTGAGTTTTGTGAAATGTATCAGCTCTGTTGCAGAGGTAGCACAATATTTCAAGTTGTTAACACTCAAATTTGGAAGTGCCAGAGCAAAACATATGGAAATTTCTCCAGAAGGTTATTTGGTTATCAGTGTAAGCATGCATAAGCTTTGACATACCCTATGACAACTATCTTTTACCACCAGATGAGATTGTAACATAATATTCAAGGATCAACATTATGAGTCTGCCAAAGAATATATTGTTGCAGAAGCTATTTATTGATGAAGCTTAATGATTGCTGCGATAAAGAAAGACTACTGATGAATGAGTTTCAATGCACAGAAGAAAGGTAACGTCTGCTTGGGAATCATCAATGGTACTGCAATGGGTTATGTGGACACAAATGTTCTTGGAGGTAATGAAACAGCATAGTATTTTGCTGCTTTTTGGTTGTGTGTTTGTTAGTCTGATTTTTCTGCAAGCATGGCATGAATGACCTTGGGTGGGCTTGTATCTAGAGCAGTTGAGGCACGCTCTTAATCTACATGTTGGTGATGGTATTAATATAAAGTAACAAAAGTGTGCTGCATTTTGCAGATATGTCTTTGCAAGGGCACCTTGTTGTTTATGACAATGAGAAAAACCAGATCGGCTGGGCTCACTCAGATTCAGATTGCCAAAAGCTTCCGAAGTTCTGAACCTTCTTTTACCTATGATTCTTATTCTATAGGATTTAGTGCAGTTATTATTATTTTTCATATGAATTTGTACATGAAACGTATATGGCAAACTGAGAGCTAGTAACTGACTCTTCCCAAGTACATCATTGATTGCATTTTTTTATTTGTCAAATAAGGGAGTAGTTGCATCTACATTTTTATGAACTTGCATTTTGGGAATCTTTCATCATTTATACTTAGTACTAGTAACTACA
>APFE031658401.1:3868-53079 GCA_000404065.3 Pinus taeda | reverse complement strand
AACATTAATAAACCTTGATCCATCCATTCATCAAAACCACCTCCAAGGGCACAAAAGTGCATGTTCTGAGGACGAGTTTTTGACAAATCTCCGGACCCTTCTCTAAATGCCTGAGAAGGGTTTAAATACCGCTAGCTAATTAACTTGATTACATAAATTTAGGATCCAGTTTTCAAATGACCGTCCTTCTAATAAAGCAAACTTATTTCTAAAAATTAAATCTGACTCTGGACTATTTCTGTATTTTCTCCTGAGCGCTGTAAGCATGCAACATTTGACTGGGGAGAGTCGGCTGGTTGCCCTCCCCTTTTGTGTGTGCTATAAAAATAGAAGTAACAAGAGCTGGCACCACTTTATGGTAAACTATAAGGTATTTTAGAGAATATTCCTCTGACTGGTTATATTCACTGCGTGTATAATTGGTAATAACTCAGCTTTCCGCCAAACTGATCTTTCTTTTTCTATTTCGGTTTCTGTCTTTGCGAACAACTTGATGAGTCAAAAGACTTTACTTTCTGAACAATTCTCTGGATTGAAAACTGCCTCCGTTCTTCATTCCAGGCTTTTCTGGCGTGTAAGTTTCAGGTCTTTTTGTAATCATGCTTCTTTGGTGCACCTTTGATTATGAGCTTTACATGACCTATCGGCATCAACATCTGTTGAGTGATACTCTAGAATTTGTAGTCCTATCGTATGCGGTGCCCGTTTCTGAAGAGATTTCTTCTCTGTTCTCTGAGCATTGGCGCTTTCCCCTTTTCCTTAGATGTTTCCTGCATATTGCTTTATGTTATTTCCTGTTTTATAGTTTACGCAAAGTAAAAGAGTAATGGTAATAAGGATTGACATGAAAGCTTCAAATCTTATGTGTGCATAATTATGACATTCACAGCGAACTGACTCTTCGAAAACAAAAAGCAGTCATTCGTACAATCATTATTTTCTTTTTTAAGGCGCACGCTTAATTTTGATTAATGGGCAGCTTTCCTTGAATACTGTGCTGAGGAAAATTCACACTTATCGCAGATCGCAGATCGCAGATTTGTGTTATAGTATCGTGGTATCGCAATATCAGATCATCGCAGATCGCGGATCGCAGAAATTAGTCATTGTGTGCTACTTTACGCGATGTTGCGATATGCGACATCGCACATCGGCCGTCGGAGATTTCTTAAGTTTTTCTTTTAAGAGCGTTTCATAGTGAATGTGATGTGATGATTTTCGCATTGTTCCTTCGTAGTTTATTATGCTCATAAAAGAAATGTTTCATTGCTTTGTTGCGATAAAATATTAAGGAATTAAAAAACAAAAATGTTCCTAAAAATGTTTGTTTGAATTTTTATTAAGGGTCCCCATTTGCTTGGTGTTATTGCTAATGTCAAACAAACGGGGGGTTGTTGGTGGCCAAAACAACTCTCTAGTCTCATGAACTAGTCATGGATTTTCTCAGCAATAAAAGTAGCATAGTTATATTTGATAGCAGGAAGTTGTCCAGGGGTAAAAATGGACATTAAAACTAGGGTCAATTCATCCACATACTCACTAGTATTGAAACCCATGACTGTAGCTATCATATTGACTATGTTTTTACCTATCTTTGTGAAGAAAGATGACATATAGGGAGGAGGATCTTTGGGTTGATGATGTTTATCCATTAAAGTTTGGCAGAGGCGACTGATTTTAGACTAGGACAATTTATATGATTTTTCTAGTAATTCACCAAGTGAAATGGGGGTGAGGTCTTGACTAGGATGAAACTGAAGAATCTCATTGATTGAATCTGCAGTAACTGTGAAAAGCACTATTTGATTGGGGGACATTATTGCTCTGAGGGTGGGATTTTAATTGGCATGACATTGATGGATAATGTCTGGGAAAATACGCATAGAGGGGAGCATGCACCTTAGGAGATTTGATTCCCAAAGTCCTATGGGATTAGATTTATTCAGGTAATTATCTCAGCATTGAAAAAATACTTTTAAGGGATTTTCTTCAGTTATGAGGTCTTTTATTTGAAAATATTTATCTACTAAGGGCAGATAATCCCAGTCTCAATGAGGGGTAGTGATAGGTGCTACACTGAGGGCCATGGGGATTTCCATTCTGGTTCTTGTGGATTCAGAAAGGAAAAAGGGGTTTTTTAAGTGGAGTTGGTGAAAACAGAGGGTCTTGGGAATCTTGAATTCTAAATTCAGCGACTAAATTATAATGAAATTTGGGTTTTTTCAAATCAATTACAAAGGAAAGCAAATATTTACAGGGTTTCTGGACAGAAACTGGTACATACCTATTTTTATTGATAGGCAATGGAATGCAGGTTCACTAGGTGCAAATGGCAAACTTGGAGCAACGTCGAACTGCAAGTTTGAGGGTGGCTGACAGTTGGGTGTATGAGCTGGCCGACTTCAACATTCAGATTGCATGCATGCATTTGTGGAATAAGGACAAAAAACTGTTTAACTTTGTTTTTATACAAAGTCAAAGCTTTTGGTGGGTTTGGGATTTGGGCAGATGACGTCAGTAGGGAAGTCATTTGATGTTTTGTTTGTAGTAGGAGGTGGTAAGCACTTTTCATTGCACTGCTAGTGGAGGGTAAGTGGTATTTGGGTGAGGCTGGGCAATTCCATACAATGTTTGACACGTAGCACATGTACTATTTATGAAACCGCTCTCTATCGCACACTAAAGGTCAACCGTGGAGCCTGTGCGATATGCGCGATGACCGTCGATCTGTAGGATTTGATCAGACCGTTGTCGGGGAGGTGAAGTGGTGGAAGGTTAATGGAGGGCAGACCCAATATTAATTAATAGCTTTAATCATATCGGGGGTAAAGCAATTGGTTCAAAAAGTTATTAATTAACCGTGGGGATTAATTAATCCTTGTTTTAGCATGACGGGGGTTGGGTTCTTAATTAACTATGAATTAATTAATTAATCTAGTTTACGAGTGTTATTATGGTTATATTTAACCGAGGGGTGGGATATATAGAAATTTGGGGTATTTGCATATTTATATTAATACGGGAGTGGGTAACCTTTATATGGGGGAATTATATAATAATATGAATTAGTGGTTGATATGACTTTGTGAAATGCGCGCTAAGTTTAAAACATTTTCATATATATATTTAAAACATAGGCTAAGTGAATATGAGGGTTTATATGGAAAGTGTTTTAGGAAATGAATAACTGATGAAGGGGTGTGATTATTGGTGAAGGGGCTTAAGTACTTAAGGTATTATAAATTATTGGGTCGAGGGTCTGGTTCCTCCAAAAGTCAGAGAAATTCTCTGAGCCCCTCTAACTTTGGTAATTACCTTTAGTACTTAGGGAATTAGTGAGGACTTAGGGGAAATGAGTAGGGAAGTTAATTATTTTTTACTTTTCTTGCTTGATGTGCCTTCCATGTGATACATGCCTTTGCCTTGTGATGAAAGGAAAAGATTTACACATTTAAACTTATCATTCACCACACATTTATTTTGCGACCATCATATGCTTACCCTGTCTACTTTAACCTAGCATTTTCACTTATTTATTAGAGTGCACTTAGATTGGCAAACCCTTTTCACACTTTCTTTTCTTTTACATAATAATATCTATCTAAATCTACACTTATTACATCCAAGGGCTCAGATTAAACTGTTGAGCTCCTTTTATTTACTTTACCTATCTACTTATCTGCCAAGATTAAACTGTTTGGTCATATTTTTATTCTCCATTTCTACAACATGAAATTGAAATATGAACTAGTCAAGATTAAACTATTTGACTATTCATGAATTGTGGCATAGGTGACAAACTGCACAAAATCTTTTATTATACAAAAGTAAAAAAGTAGTGGCATTTAGACTTGCACACTTTCCTGGTCTTTTCTTTTGTTGGGGTTCATTTTCTTTCATTTTTTGACCTCTGTTTATTCTTTTCACCCTTTGATTTTTCTTTTAGGGTATACCCTCCTTACATTTTTTAATTTTTTGAATTTTTACAAATGCGGAAAACCTTTGTAACAAGTAAAGGTAGGAGCATATTTCAAAGCTTAACCAAGTCAATCATGATATATAACACCTATTGGTATAGAGGCATAACAGTACCCACTAAACCCATCTAGGAAGGAAAATAATCTCTTCCCTGCAAGGCCATCTATGACTTGTTCAATGAAAGGCAAAGGGAAGTGGTCCTTTTTTGTAGCCTTGTTAAGTTCTTGATAACAAAAACAGATCCTCCACTTCCCATTTTTCTTGGGGAATATAATGAGGGGGGACATCCACTCACTATTTGAAATGGGGTATATGAACCATGCATCCAGTAGCTTTTAGAATTCCTCTTTCACAGTGTCCTTAAGAGTTGAGTTCATCCTTCTCTGGGGCTAGTGCATAGGCTTACATCCCTCTTTGATGTAGATATGATGAGTACAAATTGAGGGATGTGCACCTTTCATCTCCTTATAATCCCAAGAAAAATCATCGAGGTGTTTCCTAAACATATTGCATAATTGTTCTTCCTGCTCAGCCGAGAGAGGGGTTGATCTTTAGAGTTCTAGATGGGCTAATATCTACAAACTTGGTATGTTATAGGTTAGGGTCCACATAGCACAAATCAGTCTAAGGGTTACTCTCAGATTCCTTCATCAGTTCATCAACTGGCATTGTAGGGAGAGGATGATTCTATAAGATATGATCAATAAGGTCATCTTCATCAAGTTTCCTCCCCCCTATAGCAATGCCTAGTGTGTAGACTTGGTAGAGGGATGTCTGATACAAATTTTCCTCTTCCTCATCCTCTAACCACAAGGGCAAGTCATGCTCAAAATAAGGTTGAGTAAGAAGATACAACACAAGTTGTTTTGATAGATTCCCATTCTTGAAGGTCATGTTCCCAACCTTGCAACTAATGTAGGAATTAATAGTGGCCAACAAAGGTATTCCTAGAATGAGAGGGTAGCCATTAAACTTGGTTTTGGGCTCGAGGACAAGGAAATTAGTGTGCTATTCCTAGGAGTCAATGGAGACCATTACATCTTCAATAAATCCCTTGGGAGCTATTATGGATTTGCCTACAAGATGTAGTACTGTAGTGGTCTTCCTTAAGGTCCCTTGGATGTTAGGTTTGAGCATGGTATCCTTGGTCATCACATTGATTGCACCCCCCAAGGTCAATCAAGTATTAGGAACCTGTTGTGCCCTACAACAACCCCCCATTTCATATCATTATTATTCCAAAAACCATTATATGAAATGGGTCCCTTTTTAATTTTTGTTTTTAAATTGATATCAATTTAAGTTCTATTCCCAAAGGCCTCTCCAATAAACCAATCAAAAAACCTTAAGGTAAAATGATTTATCTTTTGTCATTGCGATAAAGCGATTGCAAGATCGCATATCGCAATGACAAAGGGAACACAACTTGAGGACATTTTGATTTGCTCCGATGCGAAATCGCTATCTGGTATTGGTGAAACATAAAGTAACACAATTAACGACCCCTTGCTCCGATGCGATGCGATATCGGCAATCTGCAAACGGCAATCGGCAATCGGCGATAATGCCTAAATGCAAATAAGCTCCCTCTCGCCCCGACGCGATGCGACATCGCTATCGGTGATCGACGATTCACCATGCACACATTCTTAACCGCCCCACTCGCTACTCCCGACGCGATGCGATATCGCTATCGGCGATTGGGGATTCCAAATGGAACCAAAGAAATGACTTATGATTTTCTCGACGCCCGATTGCGAAGAGGGCATAAGCACAGTTTTCAAAGTAAAACCATAAAGGCAGTTTAATACGATTTATTCGTAATTAAGGCAATATCTTTCGAAAAGCCTCTCATCCGCGTTCAACCGCCAAATCGCCCAAGGCATGCTTCAAATAAATCATTCGGCCATTAACCGAAGCGACTGGTATTAATGAGATTGACAGGCCTTAACGTCCATTTAATGAAAACAGCAAGCTTGCAATCTATTCACAGATTTGATCCGAAGCCGTCTTAAGTCAATCGATCACCATGAAATTATCAAGATATATATATCTCAGTCTATTCGGTTCATGTTATTGTTTCCTGTATTACGCCTATCTTTCTCTCTGTGCAGAATTCTTCCGCAGAGACAGATTTGAGTGGAATGGGAAAGAAGTCCAAAAAGACTACAATGCCTTCGGCTTCGCCAGCCACATGTCAATTTGTTGTTGATCCAGGCAGTAAAAAGAAAGGGCTTATATCAGATACTACGTGCCTGGGACTTACCAGAGCTACTTGGCAAGGAAAATATAACTTGATTGAAGCCGAAGAGCCGAGGGTGACGGGAATACAAGTCTCATGCGACAGTACTAGCAAATCTGAGGCTAATCTAAAAGACTTGGCCAATTCCTTTCTTCACAGAATAGTGGCCCGGGAGAAAATTCTCCCATATACGGATGTGGTAAGGTGGGAAATCCAAGAGATCCCAATTACCGATAGAACGTTCACCACTGTAGATGGGAGGATTTTCGGTTCTTTTCGAGCCGAAGATTTAAGGCAAATGTATCATTTACCGGCAGAAGAAAAGAAGTATAACACAACATTCCTGGAGAAGTTCCGAGCAGAAAATGAGACCGAGTCCGAACCAATTCGAGGCTAGAGACAAAATCCAGCAAAGCACAAGCACGAATCCTCGGGTAAGTACTCAGTCGATTCTCTATGTTCTCCTTACTGCTATGCTGGGAGTATGATGTGTAGACTATGGGGATTACATGACTCTGCCAATTTTACCATAGAAATGGTCCCCTTAATGGAGGCGGCATGTAGTGGCGAGATAATGGATTGGGCGGATATATTATCCGATAAGTTATCCAAGGCCATTCTTAATTTCAGATTTAATTCTCCCGTCACAGAAAGGTTCATTCCGCCATTTTACTAGAGTGTCTATGTGTTGGATGTTTTATGTTTTAATTTTGAATTTCCTGTGCTCGGATGGAGGTGGACGTCGCAAGACCCCACACCCATCCACATATATCATCAAAAGTTGTGGAAGACCAACTACAAACACCACTTGTATCAAATCTGCAACGGTTTCATGTTGCCGATTCATTACTCCATTTTTGATAAGCCTGCCCCGAAGATTTCTGAACAAGCAGGGGTGGATTTAACTACCGTGGCAAGTTGGTTTGGAGAAGAGAAGTTTACCTATATTAGAGTTTTTGGCAGTCAGGCCAAGCCCCATGTGCTTCCATTATACATCCCTGATAAGTTACTTGCCAGGGAAGTAGCTTATCAAATCAATGCCGATGGGGTTACTGAGACCCTGAAAAAAGCAAAGAAGCATGTATGGCCCTCCTTTCCCCTGCGAATTGGTATTTACACTCTGCATGATATCAAACATGTAGAGAAGGAAGCTGGGAAGATAAATTCGTTGACTCTAGCCACTCTGCGAAGCAGGCAGTACGATCCAAGGAAAATCACTTACAATGCGCTCGACCAGGCCAAATTGGCCAAGTTCGAGCACAAAGAAGACAGATTTAAGGATTTATTTGCATCGACCGAGTTGCTATATCAAGTTAAATCGCTTGCTATAAATGAATACAACGATGAGGGACTAGCCGAATTTAACAGAATTAGAGAACAGAGGTTGCAAACTCTGCCTCTAGACCTGTTAGCGACTACTCCAACAACGACTAAATCAAGCGAGCCTGAGCAGCAAAGTAATAAGCAACCTCCTACTACATCAAAGTAGCAGGAGGAAGTGCATAACCAGAGGCAGGAAGAAACCCAGGCAAATGTGCAGTGACAGGATGAAACCCAGGCGAAAACTCAAGAAGAGGGCAGCTCGAAAGTTAATGATGATACACAAATTGATCCGAATTTGCTCCAGCAATGGCAGCAATTCAATTCAATCATCGGCAACCTAGAATGCTCTAAAGATGATGAGATATCTAAAGAGGGAGACACACAGGAAGCAACATCAAAACAGGTTTCGGGCGAAACCAGCGACCCACCCAAATCAAAGGAAACAAAAATAATTCCTAAGGATCCATCGGGCGAAATCATTTTGCAAATAGAAGAGATTCCCCCCTTGGATGTATTCTACAGCCCAAACCATAAATTTGTTGTAAAGCGACAGAGGAAGAGGAGAAGGGCTGATCAACCTTCTTTATTCCCTGAATTAACAGTAACGGGCAATGTTGTGTGGAAAGAAGAATTTGATCCCTCCGATGACTTAACAAAGCTATCGCAATACGCTGGAGCATATTCGGCGGCAACCATTGATAAAGCATCGGAGGTGAGCAGTCTATTAAAAGCGAAAGATTAAGACATCTTTTCGCTACAGGCTCAATTATCGGAAGCGCAACAGAAGGCAGAGCAGGCGGAGCAGGAATTGCAAGTACAGCAGCAAAACAATTATCAGCTGACTAAGTAATTGCAAGAGGAGAAACAGAGGATTGACATAGCGCAATCCAAAGGCAAAAGGAGCTATCGACAGCATTGGCGCAATTAAAGATATCAACTGAGGGAATGATAAAATCCAAAGATGAGCAAATCCAAATACTGGTAATTTGGTTGAATTAGTAAATAATACTCTTTATTTGTCTAACATGATTTCCCAATGTACTCCAGGCCAATTAACAGCAACAAAGATGTTGGAGCATTCATGCTACCCAGAGCTGGAGAAAAATGGAAGGTTAATCGCAGGGATCAACAGTTTAACATGGGATGCCTATTGGTTCTTCTTAGTGAAGCCGCACAGCCAAAGAGCCGCCTTAAAATGCCTCACAGATGCTATCAGGTATATCATACCCGATATTCAGGATGCCACCTTTGCTGCCCAACTCATCTTGCACCTCAACAGACCACCCGAAGTGGAGCCAATGCTTGTGATAAGCCAGCTCAGGTTTAAAGGCAAGCAGCCCGAGTCATGATTCACATTGCCGACTGCCAGATCGCCCCCAAGGAGATAGATATTTATTGATGCCAATTTAGTAGGATTTTGTTTCATAGATTTTTTTAGTTTAGTGTAGTATTTATAGACCCTTTCATGCATTTAGAAAGGGTCGTAAAGTTTTGTATATGAGTTAAACCCTGAAGTTGCACTATTGTACTTCAGGGATATTCTTTTATGAAACTGGACCAATTATTCTGAGTTTAATGAGGAAGGTTTTTATGCAAATGTGCACTACTGTCTTTGTTTAAAAGCATTTCTGTGTTGAAGGAAGTATTATGAATAGCAATTGATATCTGGGATTGACTAGCAGCTCACATGGTACTATTATCTACGTCTATACTCATTCCTGTTATATGAATTGTTATTTAAATCGCTCTTGCTATTATCGCTTATATATATATGTTCTTTTCGCAGCATCCTTTATGCATCCCAATATTGGTTGTTTATAGCATGCTTCTCTTTCAATCGTATATATGTATCGATGATATAAATAGTGAATGCAGTAATTTGTATTAATCGCTTCATTTTGACTATTCATATGGAGTAATCTTTGAATGATTGAATATCTCATGTTTATTTTACAGAGTCATGTATATGCCTGTTAAATAGATAAGGATTATTTAACGCTGCATTCCGGATGAATAAGTTGTTCCCGGGATTAGTATTAGTTTCCCTATTTTTGCCAATAGAATAAGCTAGTCGCCTATCATCAAGAGCAAACTATTCATCACCCATCCATCCCTTTCATTCATTATCGGGAAACTGGTCCCGTTATCTCCAATCGGAGCCACTATGCCAAACGGAAAAGGAGTTGTACTAAGGTCCGGACCGGGTGGTTATCCCCAAATGTTGTTGCAGTGATTTTCAAGGCCTCAACAGCTGGTGAGTTGATGCCAATCTTGGTTGTCTGGGATGGTGTGTATGCATCTCATGGTGACATCATGTTGAAGCGAACTCTTGCCTCCGTTGCAACTGGTGCATTGGTTTTCCCCCTTCATCCAACTCATCTGCTAATATGTGCATGGTATTCTTGGGTGTGAATGAATTGGCAACACATTGATGCATAGTGTCCTTGTTGACCTTCAAGTTTGTGTTGGTGGTCAAGTGCATCAACTTGCTGAAGTACATGTTTAGCTCCACTTGGACTTGCTTCTTGTCTTCTCCTTGGTGAGTGTGTTGAATGGGTTTGCTTGCATGAGTGCATGTAATAACATGCATGTTGTTGAATCGCTTGCATGTGATCACCAAAACTACTCACCATGTTTGATCCATGTTAGCTACTGGGATGGATCTTTAACTTGTACAGACGCAGTTTGATCCGTGAGTGCATGATGCACCCAGTGTTGTTCTTGATCTTGTTGAAACTCATTCGTCTATCTGTGCAGCTTCATGTTCTTCCTTGAGTTGTTGCTTCAGCACATGAAACTCCTTCTTTGTTCCATTCTCTATCTTTACATGATCTTCATTTCACACTATCACCTCATAGCCAGAGTCTCCAAAGCTGCTTTCATCACCAATGGATCTACTTGAGCTTGCAACCTTGTTCCACCTCTGTGTTGTCAACAACCCTCCTCTTTCATTCATTTCATTTGGTATGTTGTCTTCAGTTGTTGTTCATGATGTTTCTCACTGTGATATCTTGATGCCCTTGTCTATGAACAACTTGATGTGCTCCGAATGGTATCTTCATCTCTACTCTCCTAAAAACCATTGTACCTATACTGTTGAGAGGCAAATGAACATATGCAATACCTTGAGACATGGAAACACTCATTGCAAGCAATTTTTGAGTTAAAAACCAAAAATGAACATCAAAACTGACTTGCAACATACCTGGGTGAATGATCATGAAGGTTGCACAGTTTTGGCTGGGAAGTCGGGCCACCGATTACCAGGACTGTACAAGGCACAGTTTGGGCTAATGGGACACCAACCAATTAATGGAACTACATAATGCATAGTCCATTATGGTTGCTAACTGTTGGGATTTCATAATGCACAATTCCAACTGGGAAGGACTATTGGCCCAGGGACATATTTACCCAATTTGTTGGGCCAAGCAACCATTGTCCTCCAAAAATGCGCAAAACAGTATTGCAGACTAGTGCTGGGCAAGAATGCACAAATCTGGAGAGGAAGGTGAGCCTTCATTTCCCAGATTGTGCAATGCAGCCTTGGTGAAGAAAGAACCTGGGTCAAGGTTGGCCCGACTCACCGACGGGCAACTGAAAGCCAGTAAGTCAGTGAATGCATGGAAACACTTAGTGATAGCGGAAGTGATTAACAGTGCATGAAAAACATGAATGAAATATTTAGCAAATAGATCAACATGCATGTGGGTGAGGCAGTTCATCGGTTGGGCAAACATCCATGCAAAATAGTTTCATGCATGCGATGGTAGTGAGATAGCAACGAAAACTGAAATAGAGCTAGGACAAGCTAGTATACATGCAAACAAAAACAAGCATTCAAAGAAATCAAGCAACAATACTCCCACAAGAAAAAACACAGAAAGCAATAGAAATGCAGCACGAGGCATGGGAAGTGACGTTAACCCAAAACAACTGAGTTGAATGTGCCAACTGCTACTAGATGTGATGTGGGATGTCAGAGCTGCAAGGTTGATGTGAGGAATGAGCTCTGTAGTGTTCAGTTGATGATTTTTTATAACATCGAGGTTGTGACGCGCATCCCACAAATCTAGGGTAAGTGACAAGGTTTCTGAATTTCTCCTTACATGTAACCTCCAACTACTAAACATAGATCCCTGAAAAAAGGGATGCCTTTGCATGCTACCTTTGGAGAAATAACCCATGTATGCAAGCCTATTTTTCTCAGTCACGAAGATAACGGTCAACTCAGTTGCACATGCAAGAGACTAGTCGACTTCTGGAGAAAAGTGTGCATTTATGGCTGGGAGTTGGGCTAACTACCCAAGAGGTTTGCACAATTTATGGGCAGAGCAGCTGACTGCTACCTAGATTTGTGCAAATCCTACGTTGAACAACTTGCTGCTGGGAAAATTTGCGCAAATCCTACTAGGAGGGTTGGCTAGTAGGATTGTGCAATCCTAGAGCCCAGCAAGTTGTTAGAGAGGATTGCACAATTCTTGGAGGGAAGGCTAGTGTCCCTCCAGAAATTCATAATTTTCAAGGGGATTCTACTCAGCCTTTAGTTGGACCAAGTCTGAGAGAGCATCCTGGGAGGGGAATGGATCAACTATGGTCAACATACTTCCTCTGTGCGAGGAAAACATTGAAGCTTGAGTACTTGTCAAAGCAAGACTAAGTGTTTGTAAGGTTGGTAGGGAGGCTCCAAAACAGGCTAAGGAAAAATTTTGGAGAGTGGCTGTAGCTGCTACAACACTTGGTGACACACTGGTATAACTTCAGCTCTCTGCATAGACCTTGTTCATGAAAATAAAGTCTAACACCTCTGGAAGTATTGTTCAATTCTTAGCTCATATTGGTTTCACATTAACTTGATTGTAAGATGTAGCATCAGCCAAGCCCTTGGTCGATTGACACACATTCCAAGCCAAGGAAACACAGTTGTTTTTATTGGGGTTGAGGGGTATATAGATGCACAAGTAGTATAATCATCAGAGGCTTAGTTTCATCTCTCGTGTTGCTCCACTGCTAGCAGGCCTAGACAATAGCCTGGTGGAGTCACATAGGAACACAAGCATGGCTCTGTTGCCAGCAAGCCTAGTCAGTACCTTGGCAGAGTTACTTGCATCACCTCCTTGCACAAGGAGCCTTTCTCTTCTTTTGCCTTATTCATTTTTCATTTTTCATTGTGCATAGAACTTATTCATTTTGGAGGCGGAACAGGGATCTCGACTTATTGAGAGTAGAAGAGGTTGCTCGAGCATAGAAGTAGTTTCTTATATCTTTAACGTGCTCGTTAAGGTTTCCCCCCTCACCTTACTCTACTCGACTGAGCTGACAAGGGTTAACGCAAAAACAATCGACTAGAGAAGGTGACACTAGTTAGCGTGAAAGCATTATGTTTTCACCAAGGTTCACTTTGAACAGTACATATTTTCCTTTGATGTATCATGGACTAAAAGTAACAAGCTCATCACACAGAGGCAAGATGACAGATAACCAAGCAGTAATAGTTGTACAAGCTCTCTTGTACTTTACCCAACTTGCTTAAAGATTCATACATGGTTTCATGCAAAAATAATCTACAAATGAAATAAATAAACTAACAAACATCAAAGCAAATCAAAATCAGAAGTGAAGGTGAAAGTAAAGAAAGTAATCAAACAAGCAAGAAAACAAACAAGTAAACAAACAAACAAGAAAACAAAGCATGTAACCAAATAAGCATTCAAGAAAACAACTGAAAGTAAACACTACGCCTACTCCTACACTAACAGTGCATGGGCCTGATCATGTAAAGTGATACTTCCAATGTAGCCACTAGCACGTTGGTAGACCCATGTTGGTGAAGGCTTGGTCCACAAGAAACCAAGTGGTGCAAACCAACAAACAAGAAAGATATAACAATGAAGACAACCACACTTCATGTTTCAAAGTGTCCATGGGACATAAGTGAGTGCCTGTGCATGACGGGCAGTTTGTGGACTTATCATGGTGTTGTGTGACACTACATGCAACTTTGAAGCATAAGCACACTCTTGACTATGACATGCAAGCAAACGAAAGAAACAAAGATAACTTGTGTTGCGCACGAGTGCTTGCAATGTAAGACTCCTCCAATGCATGAGGAACAGGATCATGTAGTTCGAGTGGAGGAAATAAAATCTGAGTGTTGGATTGATCTTGAGTGCATACAAATGAGTAATGAGGAGCCTTGAGTATTTGAACAATTTCTTGATCGGAATTGAAACCAACCTCAAGATAGCGAGGGCCTAACATAACCGTCAGCTCGAGCTGAAGTGCCTCGATGGTCTATGGGGTTTCGACTTCGTTGATAGATGGATCTTCGTAGACCAGTGTCTTATACGAATTAAAAAAGAGTGAATCAACATTGTGATTGAATAATGAGTTGAAGAGATCATGACAACCAAGATCAGAAAATTTAGGATGTTTCTCAGCATCGTCATTGTTGGATGAATCACATAGAGAGGTAGATGAAAAGTGAACAAACTTATTCTCTGTGTTTCTGGAAAAGATAGACGAAGGATCAAGTGGATTTTCAATGAGTAACTTATCCTCTCCATTTTCGAATGATGGAATAACATCCAGTGAGACCCGTGAGTGATCAACAATGGGTGCATCCGTGGATGAAGATACACATGCAAAATCATGGATGGCAAGTTCACCAAAGAGGTTAGAAAAGAACAGAGGGGACTCGAACAGAAGGGATTCATCCTTCGCCGAGTGTTGATGTTCGAGCTCCCACTCATACTCTTTGTGAATGATAGTGCATGTTGGTTGTGCAACACTGACTCTATCAGTGGGTTGTTCCTCATTCACAACAAGTGAAGAGTCTGGAATGGACAAACACAAGACATCATCATCTAGAGGAACACCTGAGTGCAAAGACGGAGGTCGAAGAAAATAATGCATATGAGAACTTGAAGGACTCACAACCAAATTTGCGCTAAAATTGAATGGAGTGTTGCTGGGAGAGTGTGAAGCATGAACAGGTGTGTGAGCATGATCCTCAACATCACTAGGTAGTGGTGGAGTTGTTGAATGAGAGGGAGGTAGACAGTTAGTTGAGACAATGTCCACTCCCACATGAGATTGTGTAGTTCCATCAATGAATAATGTTGAACGAGGCTTGATATCAAGATTCCTCTTGGGACTGGAAGATTTCTTAAGGAAATACTTGAACTGGTCCCAAAGATAATCAAATTCTATCTGGATCTTTGGAGCTTGAAACTACAAGTCACGGAAGCGCTGCCAAAAATCAATAACGAATTCATGTGGAGCCCTTTGTTGTTGTAATAGTTTTCAATCAAGATACTCTGGATAAAAATGTTAGAATGTGTCTTCAATGAGATCACAGATGTGCTCAAATGAGTGCATGGTGTCAGTTGGTAGGCCAAGCACCCAACTAAATGGAGATTCATGAAGTGTGTATGCAAGCAAAAAACCAGCATGTTCCTCAGAAAACTCATCTTGCTCATAAATCATGGAAAGAAATTTATGTAAGTGTTCAGGCCAGGCCACTTCACCTTCACCATCATACATGTGAGTGGAAAAGAGATTGAAAAGCTTCCCTGAGATGGAGACATATTCAAGATTCGAAAAACACCTCGGGGGAAGAAGAGTCCAAGACTCCATGAAAGATATGCAAAGGTTCAAAGTTGGATGAGAGGGCACTTCTTGTCATCAAGCCCTCTTTCTAGTGTCAGAAATGTTGATAGTGCTAGTCCTGCCAACATGTCAAGGGGATCTCCCCGGTAAGAAGTCCCAATTAGACATCAAACCATTTGGTGTAGGAGTCCCATCATTGGGTCGTAAGGTAATGCCTTGACCATGATGTCTCTATGAGCAGCAAGGGTGTGACTGATGCAGTGAATCAAGGAAGGTGTATAAGAGGTTCCAACACTTCGAAGGGGGAGGGAGGTGAAGGTGAGTTCCAGGTTGAAAGGGATCAATCCCAACTCGGTTAGGAACACACAACACAAAGGACATGCACAGCTTCTAGCGGATCAATCCACTTGGATGCGGCAGCCACATCATAGAAGGTAAGATAACACATACAACGCTCATGAATTAGTCTGAGATGACTGTAACGGTTGTTATAGCAAGGTTCAATTGAAAGGTTTGTCTGATGTCTGGAAGAGCTGTCGAAACATACGGTGACAGCATTAACAACATATGCAACACATTAACAACAAGATTCATATAATTTCATGTGAATCTGTTCATACACAAGTACGTGAGTTAAATAAAACATATCATTAAAGCAACCAGAGAAGTCTAACAACAATAACAACATATGCATGAAAATGTGCTAGCTCTTATTATATAAAGAAGTGTAAGTCACAAGCATATAATACATCCATGTAAACCTGCTAGCCCCAATAGTGGAATGTTATAGCCACATCTACCTACCCCTCCAGAGAGATGTACTAGCTCTGTGCAGTGGAGAAGCCAAAGCACGTTACAATACTATCCAAGCCTTATTTAAAATAGCCTTAGTAGAAGCTTGGCTGACCAAAAGCCTATACAATGAGTTATGAGGGACTATTTATAGAAAAGGGTGGGGTAACCCTTGACATTCCCCTTTGTGATAGTTCAACTACCCTCATGACTCTTCACCTACTCTATGATTATTACATATAATTGTTGACACTTGACTTACACTTGACATGACTCAACATTACAATGCACATCTACTCATGTGAGACAACATGGCTTGAGCAAGCCTTGCAAGACATCACTAACACTCAGTCCATTGTGGTGAGACCAACTCTTTGACATGCTTGTGATGGTGAATTTGGTGAGCCGATGCCAGGCTTGGTCATCCAAGATGGTGTGTATGCACCTCATAGTGACATCATGCTGAAGAAAACTCTTGCCTCCATTGCAACCATTGCATTGGTTGTCCCCCTTCATCTAACTCATCGGCTAACATGCACATGGTCTTCTTGGGTGTGGCTGAACTGAAAACACACTGATGCATAGTGTTTGTGTTGATCTTCAAGTGTGTGCTGGTGGTCATGCGCATCAACTTACCGAAGTACATGTTCAGCTCCAGTTCGACTTGCTTCTTGTCTTCACCTTGGTGAGTGTGTTGAATGGGTTGGATTGTATGTGTGTGCACAATGACATGCACGTTGTTGAATCCCTTACATGTGATCACTAACATTTCTCACCATGTTTGCTTCGTGTTAGTGGTTGGGATGGATCTTTAGCTTGTACAGGTGCAGTTTCATCCATAAGTGCACGATGCGCCCACTATTATTCCTAATCCTACAAAAACTCATTCATCTATCTATGCATCTTCATGTTCTTCCCTGAGTTGATTCTTTAACACATGAAACTCCTTCTTTCTTCCATTATCTATGTTCACACTATCTTCACATCACGTCGTCACCTCATAGCCGAAGTCCCCAGAGTTGCTTTTATCATCAATGGATTTACTTGATCTTGCAACCTTGTTCTGCCTCTGTGTTGTCAACAACCCTCCTCTTGCATTCATTCATTTGGTATACTATCTTCAGCTTCTATTCATGATGTTTCTCATTGTGATATCTTGATGCCCTTGTCTATGAACAACTTGATGTCTTCGTGGGTAGGAAAGTCCATAGACACTTGATCGACTTTATCCCCAATTGTGCTTTGAATGGTGTCTTCATATTTTCTCTCTTGGAAACCATTGTGCCTATATTCTTGAGACGCAGTTGAACATCTACAATACCTTGAGACATGGAAACACTCATGACAAGCAATCTATTAGCCGAAAACCAAAAATGAACTTGAGAAGTGACTTATAACATACCTGGGTGAATGATCATGAAGGTTGTGCAATTTCGGCTGGGAGGTCAGGAGACCGACTACCAAGACTGCACAAGGCACAATTTGGGCTGCTAGGACACTGACTGACTATTAGAACTATGCAATGCATAGTCCAGTCTAGTTGCTGACTGCTGAGATTGTGCAATGAACAATTCCAGCTAGGAAGGACTACTGGCCCAAGGACAGATTTGCACAATTTCTTGGGCCAAGCAGCCATTGTCCTCCAGAAATTCACAAAATCGTCCTGGAGGCCAGTTCTAGGCAGGAATGCACAAATCTAGAGAGGAAGGTGAGACTTCCTTTCCCAGATTGTATAATGCATCCTTAGTGAAGGAAGAGCCCGAGCCAAGGTTGGCCCATCTCGCCAATGGGAAACTGAAATCAAATGAGTCAGTGAATGCATGGTGACACTTAGTGATAGCAGAAGTGATTACCAGTACATGCAAAACATGAATGAAAGATTCAGAAAATGGATCAACTTGCATGTGGGTGAGGCAATTCGTTGGTTGTGCAAACATCCATGAAAAACAGTTTCATGCATGCGACAATAGTGAGATAACAACAAAAAATGAAACAGAGCTAGGACAAGCTATTATACATGTAAATGACAGTAAGTGTTCAAAGAAATCAAGAAAACAATACTCCCACAAGAGAAAACACAAAAGGTGATAGAAATGTAGCACGAGGCATGGGAAGTGAGGTTACCCCAAAACAACTGCGATGAATGTGCCGACTTCTCATATATGTGATGTGGGATGTCAAAATTGAAAGGTTGATGTGAGGAATGATCTCTCTATCATTTGGTTGATGAGCTTTGATAACATCGAGGTTGTGATGTGCATGCCACAAATCTAAGGGAAGTGACATTTGGTTGGAGGTTTCTGAACTGCTCCTTGAATGTAACATCCAACTACTAAACATAGATCACTAAAACAAGGGATTCCTTTGCATGTTGCCTTGGGAGAAACAATCCATGCATGCAAGTTTGTTTTCTTAGTCCTGGAGGGAACCGATCAACTTAGTTGCACATGCAAGAGACTACTCGACTCCTAGAGAAAAGTGCTCATTTATGGTTGGGAGTTGGGCTGACTGTTGGGCAGAGCAAATGACTACTGCCGAGATTTGTACAAATCCTAGGTTGAACAGCCTGTTGCTGGGAAAATTTGTTGATATCTTGCTGGGAGGGTTGGCTGGCACGATTGCGCAATCCTGGAGCCCAGTAGGCTATTAGAGAGGATTTCACAATTCCTAGAGGGAATTTCTAGTTTCCCTCTAGAAATGCACAATTTTCAAGGGGAAGTTACTCAGCCTGCAACTGGAGCAAGTCGAGGTGAGCAGCCTATGAGTGGAATGGATCAACTACAATCGACACGCTGCCTTTATGTTGGCATTATGACATAGGTGTTGTCCTTGATGGAAACTCACTCAAATGACAGATCACAGTTCAGGCTCTCAGAATGAAAGAAAAAAGAGATATACCTAGGTTCCTCTTAAATAAGTCATGTATACATGCGGGTTTGACAATCAAAAGGCGCGTATACATATGCACGCACTTTCATGTAGGGAAAAGCGCGTACAAGTGGGAAAACTTATTTTTGGTCCATGGTATTTAGTCCTTGGTATTTGAACCTATGGTTTTGGACCATGGTACCTCGCCCAAAGTATTGAACCCAGGTATTTGGTCCAAGGTAATGGTTCTAAGTGGTTTTGGTCCATGGTATTGAGTAAGGCCTAAGATTATAAAAGGAGGAGAAGATCATTAGTCAAATTCACATGAGTATTGAATATCTTATGTGAGCAAGATCTAGAATTGGGTTATGGTGCATAGCTAGATTTGAACCAAGGAGGAAATTGAGCTATAGAAGAAGCATAAGTTCTATTGTTGGGCCAAGATCTTAAGGCTTGAATAGTAGTATCTTTGCGTGATTTTGATCTGTTATATTTGGCACATGAGTTGATCTATAAATCTGATAATCTGGGTATAAGTAATGTCTGAATAAGTGAAAAGGGTAAATTATCTTTTATAGATATGTACACAGGTTCAACACAGTAGAGGCACGTATACACGCTAGTTAAGTAAATCAAAATAGTGTATATGCTGGTTTGCCTTAATATAGGAGCATATGCACACAGGTTTCACATATTGAAGTAGCGTACATCTCACAAAATATGTTTTAGCTACTTCTATTTATTGTTGCAGTGTTCTGGGTTCAGAATTGGTTTCTGGTTACTATTAATGTATTCTGATTACAACATTCAGAGAAGTAATTGTTTGATTCAGTTTTGATTGAAGAAAAGGAGATTGCTTGATGCAGAGGTATTTGATGTTTGATTATTGTCATTGATGGATCCAGTCTAAAAATATATGAAACATGGTCCTTGGATGAAAGAGAAGGTTGTAGCCTTCAGTAGGTCAGCACCTACATACTAGTACATCAGCTAGTACAAGAGCTAAGGGGGTTGTAGCTCACTTCCAGGAGAAGCTAGAGAATGAGAGAAGGTAGTAGCCTTCTACAAGTAGAAGCCTTCGTACTAGTATAAGACTACACCAGTATAGAAATATTGTAAAAAAGAAGTTTCTTATTAAAAGAAGATAGAGACGAATTGCAGCAAGTGGTTTTCACCCACATTGGGTTTCCACCTTATATCTTGTGTCCATGTGTGTGATGATCTGTTCTATTTTATTGCACCTGTTTATTGTTCTTATGGTTAATGAATTTCTCATGCACTGATTAAAGATCAACATTTAATGAATCATAATTTTACTGATATACAATGGTTTCTTTAGACACGGTAGCATATATACACAGTTTCCCATAATTGAAGTAGCATATACAAATCTAATTGTGAAATGAAAAATAATTGATTTGATAATATTGATTCACCTCCCCCTCTGAGTATTATTTCCAACAATTGGTATAAGAGCGGGTCCTTCAGAAGAAGCTTGATCGCTTGGAGGAAGATCTATCATCATGAGAAACTATGAAAAAGAGGCATCTATCAGGCCACCAATCTTTGATGGGAGCAACTTTGTCTACTGGAAGGTAAGAATCACAGCCTATCTTCAATCTCTTGGTACAGAAGTTTTGGATATCGTGGAAGCAGGATACACATTTCCATCAGCAAGTCCTACATATACGGTTGGTAAGAAGCAGTATGAAACAAATGTAAAGGCTGTCAATACTCTATTAGGGAGTTTAATCATATGAAAAACTTGGGTGAAGAAATAAAAGAAGTTACTTTGGTTGAAAAGGTTCTAAGATCTTTGTCTTCTAAGTTTGAATCAAAGGTTTCTACCATAGAAGAAAGCCGGAATCTACAGAGCATTACCATGTCACGACTGCACAGAATCCTAACTGTTTTCGAAATGAGAAAAGGGGGACCATCAGATAGGAGAGAAGTCGCATTCAAAGCTTCAAGAAAAGGAGATTACAATGAGTCAGGACATATGTCAGAAGGAGTGGAAGAATCAAACTTTTTCAAGAACCTTCAACAGGGTTTTGGAAGATTCAGAGGTAAGTTACCTTTCAAATGCTTTGCCTGTGGAAGAGTCGGTCACTATGCAGCCAAGTGTCCTCATAAATATAAGCTTGACAAAGGTAAGGAACCAGTTAGATGGAACATAAAACAAAGTGTAAGTAAGAAGATATATTATACACATGAGGACAGTGATGGATTTTCAATTAGTGATGAAGATGAACAATGTAATGATTATAGACTTTTGATGGCTTTTGAAGATGATGATTTCTTGGATGCTATAGATGAAGATGATCTCTATGAAGAAATTTCTAAACTTAAAATATGTTTAGAAGAAAAGAGTATGATCATAGATACTCTGACATTCCAACTTGCTGAAAGGGAAAAATACAATGAAAAGTTAGAATGTGAAATTGTGGGACTTAGAAAAGATATTGAGAAAACAAAAGCCCTTAATCTAATATTTGCTAAAAGGATCTGAAACTTTAGATGAGATTATCAGAGTGTAGCATTCTCCTCTAATCAAGATAGGTCTTGGATATTCTGAAGAAGCATCTCAAGCACAGAAGCCATCCACCTCCAAAAGTTATCTAGATGCAGCAAGGAGAAGTGAACAGGTTGACAATCGACAACAAAGGCATAAAGCAAATCACCAAGGAAATGAGGGTCAATCTACTTCAAGGATGAATAGAGATCACCAAGTAAATTGGGGGCAATCTACTTCAAGGATGAATAGAAGTTACAACCAACCACAGATAAATCACTCTCAATTTGCCTATGGAAACTACAATCACCTGGACGGTATGTTTGATAATCGCAGGAATTTCTTCAATGGCCAATGTTTCTCTTGTCATAACTTTGGACACAAAGCTGCTCAATGTGTTTCCTACAAGACCATCATGACTAGAGAAGCACGGAATCAAAGGAGTGTCACTAGGATCATGAAAAGGACCTACAATAACTTTTTTTCCCTTGAAAATGAAATAGAATGTTCTATTTGTAACAACTTCGATCATGAAGATTCTGAATGCAGGAGTAGGTTTCGGAAAAAAACTCAAAAGGAGCAAGCTTCATTAAGTCCCAAAACATGGAGAAAGAAAGAACTGCAACCAGAAAGATGTGGTATAGCCTTATATGCGGAAGGACAAGAAAATCAGTGGTACATCGACAATGGATGCTCGAAACATATGACAGGTGATAAAGAAAAACTTCAGTCATATAGTGCCTTAGAAAAAGAAAGGAAGGTCTCATTTGGAAATGACACCCTTGCACTCATAAAAGGTAAAGGTTCTATTCTTTTGAAAGAAAAAGTCAAAGCTGTAAATTTTATGTATGTTGATGGCTTAAAGCATAATCTATTGAGTGTCAGTCAAACGTGTGATCAAGGAAATGAGGTAATATTTCAATCAAATGGATGTATTGTTCGTGAGCTTGATACAGGAGAAACAGTGATCAAAGGCATAAGAACTCCAAATAATTTATACATACTCAAGGGAGGACAACAACAATGCTATCTAAGAAAAAATGATGACACTGGCTATGGCACAGAAGATTGGGGCATCTAAGCTTTTCTCAAATAAGGAAAGCATGCAAATATCAAGCGGTTCATGATCTCCCTGACATCAGAATTCCAGACAATACAATATGCAAATCGTGTCAGTTTGGCAAGCAAACTAGAACTAATTTCCCTGAGAAGGAAGGATAAGCTAGTAAGCCACTTGAACTTGTCCATACTGATGTATGTGGTCCATCTAGGAAAAGGTCACCTCAAGGAGAAGAATACTTCATATTATTCATTGACGATTTTTCCAGGATGTGTTGGATAGGACTCCTGAAGCATAAAGACGAAGCTTTTGAAAATTTCAAAGCATTCAAAGCCTTGGTGGAAAATGAATCAGATCGTAGAATCAAATGCCTCAGGTCTAATCGAGGAGGGGAATTTATCTCTGATGAATTTCTCGATTTTTGTGAAGAACATGGAATAAGAAGGGAATTCTCTACTGCAAGGAATCCTAAAAAAAATGGAGTAGTAGAAAGGATGAACGGAATGGTTCAACAAATGGCTCGTGTTATGGTTGATGAATCTGGAACTCCTACAACCTTCTGGGATGAAGCTGCATTTGTTGCCGTTACTATTCTCAACAAGACAAACATCCGGGTGAACAGAACTCAGACTCCTCATGAACTTTGGTATGGTAAGACTCATACGGTAAAATACTTCAAAAATTTTGGAAGCAAATGTTACATCAAAAGGATTGATGAAAACCTTGGCAAGTTTAAACCTAGAGAAAATGAAGGCATTCTCCTTGGTTACTCTCCCCACAGTAAAGGATATAAGTGTTACAATAAAAGACTTGGAAAAATTGTTGGAAGTATTGATGTAGTGGTTGATGAAGAAGGAATTCATCCTAGGCAGGTAAAATCTAAATATTTCGAAGATG
The DNA here is from genome assembly GCA_000404065.3 of Pinus taeda. NCBI lineage: Eukaryota > Viridiplantae > Streptophyta > Pinopsida > Pinales > Pinaceae > Pinus > Pinus taeda. The sequence goes on along the minus strand of APFE031658401.1, from coordinate 29,796 downwards.
ATGAGGACTATCCTTCAACATCGAATCGGACTTATGATGAAGAAGAAACATATGAGACACCAGAAGAACAAATAAGGGTAGAAGAAAAGACTCCATCTAGGTATGTCCAGAAGAATCATCCAGAGACTCAAATTTTGGGTCAGAAAGAGGTAGGTGTACAAACAAGAAGAACTATTTCAGAAGCTTCAGGCTATCTAGCATTTCTCTCCTCCACTAAACCAAAAAATTTAAGTGAAGCGTGCAAAGATGAATGATGGGTCAAGGCCATGAATGAAGAAATTGAGCAGATTGAAAAGAATAACACTTCGGAGTTAGTTCCTAGACCAAATGATAAAACTGTCGGAGGGACGAAATGGATATTCAAAAATAAGTTAAATGAAAATGGAGATGTTATTAGAAACAAGGTCAGACTTGTTTGTAAAGGGTATTCTCAACAAGAAGGTATGGACTTTGAAGAAAATTTGCACCAGTTGTGTTGAAGCCCTGAAAATTAGGTCTACAACAAGGGGGATACCCACCCGGTCTGGACCTTGGTTGGCAGCTCCTTTTCCATTTGGTATGGTGGGTCCAACTGGGATATGGCACCAGTTTCCCAATTTATGAGTGTGTGTGTGTAGAATTTGATATTTCTGATCTAACAGTTCCTAATTAAGATTCTCTAATACTAACTTTAATCTAATGACATGCAATTGTATTCTAATAAACATAAATATCTAAGTGTATACTAACCCGTGGTGTGATCTTTCTGCTATGCGATCTAAAATGATTTCAAATAACAATCGATAATAAATATCATTCAACTATTATAAGAAAATAATTCAATATATATGAACCACTTCGCATAAAAAGTTAGAGGAAATAGTTGTGAAAAACATATCGCACAATAAGTTTCTCATACATTAAGCATAAATAAATAGTTATCACCATACAAAAGTGCCAAATGATAACTCAGGAATTCATGCATTAACATATAAACAACTGAACTTGAATATCACTTTAACACAAAAGATAGAAACAATTAAGAGACAGAAGTACCATTTATAACTAGTTCTACTCATGAGCTTCAAGCGATAACGATTTATCTCTTCTTAATCCAACATCCACTAAGAGTACAGAAGTGCAACATCAGTAGGAGATATTAAATGCAAAAATCAATAAATCATATTCCATTCATTCATCAAAACCTCCTCGGAGGGTGCAAAAGTGCATGTTCTGAGGACAAGTTTTTGATAAATTTCTGGACCCTTCTCTAAATGCATGAGAAGGGTTTAAATACTACTAACTAAGACTAAAAACAACTTATTACAAAGATGTAGGATATGGTTTAAATGACCGTCCCTTTTCTAGGCAAAGATAAAGCAAAACTATTTCTAAAATTAAATCTAACATCTAACTATTTCTATATCTGCTCCTTAACATCGCAAGCATTTAGCATTTTCTTGAGAAGAGTCGGTTGGCCGACTTCAGCCTTTAATTGTGCTGCAAAAATGGAATCAGCAAGAGTTGGTGCCATATTTTCAGCAGAATTGATGATGCATTTAAGGGTCATACACTGGCTATGTGGTTTCACTAAATAAGCCCATTAAGAATCCCAATTCAACTTAGTTAATCTTTTAATTGTTTCTGCCTTTTCTTGAGCCTTCCGTCTCCAGTCTGCTTGTAGTTGCTGTATTTTTGGTAGATACCCTGGAGTGGTTTCTGAGATTAGATTTGCTCTATACAAATTTTCATTTATGCAATCAATAAGGTTGTTTGCTATTCTAGTTGCTTCTTCCATTGCTTGCTCAGCTTCCCTTATTTGTGTATCCCATTTGTTAAAGAGAATTTCTTTATGGTTATCATTTATTATTGGTGCGCCTGCTCTTTTTCCCTCCTCTGTTTCTTGCCAAGCCAAATATTCAGTAACTCATCTATCAATTAAATCATAATCATGTGGTAAATCTACGACTTGATTGGTGATTGTATCACTTATTCCACAATACGAGTTCCACTGTGATATTCTTTGGCTCAATGCTTCCTGTTGCTGCAGTAGTTGATCATTCAAGGAAATGGATTATGCGATAAATTCTGTAATCTTGGGATCATCCTTATGCATCTCCTGCATATCCTGTAACTGCTTTTCTTTCTCAGCCAAACTATTTTGGTAGCCTATCTGCACTTGTTGGAATTCCAGTTGTAGTCTTTCAAGCTATTTCTGTGCTTCATTGTTGACATTGGCTTGTTGCAACTGTTGCTGCAAAACTTGTATCAGATCTTCCTTTTCCTTCAGTTGTTGTTGTATCTCAGATGCTTTATCAATAGTTGTAGAAGCATAAGCTCCTGCAATTTGAGATAATTTGGTGAGATTTTCAGTTGGATCACGTTTTCCAATTTCCTCTTCTTCTTTTGTCTTCTTACTACTTCCTTATGTTTCACGAGACATGAGAGATCACGTTTTCCAATTTCCTCTTCTTCCTTTGTTTTCTTACTACTGCCTTATGTTTTGGACTATAAAATACATCAAGAGGAGGAATCTCCTCTATCTTGAGTATAAGTTCATAGGATGGGGTAATAGGAATGTGTTCCATATTCGAGACATTGTCAATGTTCCTGTGACCATATCTTCTGCTGCCTGTACATTAGTTACTGGTGTCTTTGTGCTTTGTTCTTCAAGATTGATTAAATCATTAAAGGTCTCCCATTCCTTGTCTAGCTCGGTTCTATTCGATGTTGGCTGACCGATGAGAGGGGGAGGATTTACCTGCGGAGAGGTTAACACCAGTTGTTGTGTAGGATCTTTTGATTGGGCAGTATCCCTTACTGACCCTTCGCTTTTACCATGGTCACTTTCAGATTTCTTATAACGTTCAAATGTTTCTTTTCTGGACTTGGATTTAGATCTATCTGTACCAGAACTTTCACTGAGGCTAATACTTGGAGTTGGTTCCCTTACAGGTTCTAACCATAGTTTTTTCAAAGGAATATTAGCTAACCTTGTTTCCCTGTATGTTTTAAACTTCTGAAACTTTGCTGGAGGGAAACATGTTTGAGCTGTATGCAGAATTTCTTCAAGCATGCTTTTCTACTGGAACACATCATCAAAAAGATCTTCTTCTTTAGAGAACACTTTTTTTTTTACTGCGATAATGAAATTCTTGGCAATATCATGAGGGTCAAACGATCTTCCTGTAAATTTGAATAATTGTAGACACGTTATGTTGTTCACTTCCTTGAATGCATGGGCTACATCAAATATTGAAAAGGCTCCACAGTCTATAGAAAATTGTGGCCAAATAGCCTTCTTTTTATCTTTCAAATCTTTAGTCAAACCTCCCTCTCTGCAGGTTTGATAAGCAATTTCCCGTGCCACGAGTTTTTCGGGAACATACAGAGGTAAGACGTGAGGGGAAGCGAAACTTCCGAATACCCTGACATATGTGAATAATTCTTCTGCAAACCATCTCGCAACTCTGAGTGTATCTACCTCTACTTCAGGAGAACATCTTGGAGCATCTTTGTCATACAACATTTTGTACAGGGGTAACATAACTCCATGACAAATTTTGTAGAAAAATGGAGGGAATTTAGAATCCCACAATTCTTTGTGATAAACATGAATGGGTAAAGGGTCTTGAGTCATCCATTTCCATCCCATTATAGGAAACTTTGAAACATAACAAATTGCATCCATTACATATGTCGATAAGTAAAATGGGGGATAAATTCTCTACGAAACAGTGCTTTTAGACCGGTAATTTACAATGGCAGTAGCTAAGTTGTCTGACAGTATTCTAGACTAATCCATAATAGTAGAATTAATGGCAGCATCCAACAATGGTAGCCATTCAAATGAAAATTTGTCAATATCTGGTCTCCCGTAAAGTCTACAGAGAATAGCAGCAGCAAAGAAATATGGGGAAGTGAGAGAACCAGTACTATACATACCGTGTTTATGTTTTTTCAATGTCTCATCTCTCCTTGACCAATCTTTAGTGCATTCTGCTAGGTCTTCATTTTCTTTGACAAACTTCTCTATGAACTGTTTGTTATAAGTTGCCTGTGGCTCCGGAAAATGATACATAAGTTTCAAATCTTGTTGAGCGAATGAGCCGATAAGTCCTTGACCCTGAGTCTTAAACCATCTGTTTTTAATGTCTGCACTGTCCAGTACCCATTTAACCATGTTTGTGTAGGGGAGAATTTTGGGCCTTGCCGCTATACGGTGCAAGAACGAACAGGCTAAATCTACAACTGATGCCTCAAAAGAACTTTGTGAGCTCGCAGTAGCCGTAAGCTCCATTACCTTGGGATTCTCTTACTCAAGTAGATTATACATGCCTTCCCAAATGGTAATACCCGCTTCTCTATTACAGGTGGTGTCTGTGTACAAAGGCGCCATCTCTTTATCTTCAGACATTGGAGCCTTGCCTTTCTTCCCCATAGTATCTTATATACTGCTTTGTATATTTCTTTGTTCTTCATTCCTGCAGTTTACAAGTGAGGTGAGAGTAATGATAAGGAATAGTGACGGGAATACTTTAAATGTTGAAGACATGCAAAAATATACCACCTTACGTGAATTGGCTCTTCGATAAACACAAAACCATATTTTATTAACAACTAGCAACTAACTCATTAATTAAATCTTTCTCGAATAGTGAGCCGAAATATTTTGTGATTTGCTTTGCAATATCAAAGATTGTTGTATCGCAAGATCGCAATATCGCAATATCACTCTATTATTCTTTCATAAGATCGCTTTGCCGCTCTATCGCAATATCACATAATCATAGTATATGTCCATTGCGTGTTAATGTATTTCTTGCGAGGTGCGATTTTGGGATATGCGCCATCACATATCGGTGTTTTTTGTGGTTTTTCAGCGTAAGTGCATTTTAAGGCATGCGATGGGATATTTGTTTTTCATTATGTAATCTCGCATCGCGATCTCGCAATCTTAGAGTTTGGCTAGTAAGGAGGCATCCTATTATCCTTTCCACGATGCGATATTTCTTAAGGAGTGATTTTATCTTTCCTCATCATGAAACTTAGGCTTTTTATATTTTTCAAAGGTATTTTCCTAAGTTTATGATGGTAAGTTTTATTAGAAAGGAAATACAAGCACTAATTCATTTTTTAAATTTTTCGACTAATGGTCCCCACTTATGTAGTATTAGTAATAACACTAAATAAGAAGGGGGGTTGTTGGTGGCCACAACAATTGGTGATTCACTTGGAAGAACCAGTTATCTCTGTCTTTCTTTTGAATTTTCTAAACTTCCAAGACAGAAAATTTTCCAGAAAGTTAAACTTTATTATAGAAATATAAAGTACATTATTCTTTAACCTATCAATGATATTTTGTTTCTTCTATTTTCAACTTTGATTATTTTCTCCCTCAAGCTAGTCCTTGTCTCCACATCAGTCATTACTTGGTTTATAAAGATAAAACAAAGCCTTCTCTGTAAATCAGTTTTAAATATGATCATTTGTCATAGGTAGAGCCTCTGCTGCCAGTAGGCGTTCATAGCCTCGACAGGGTTACCTGTTACCCAGCAATGATCTTGTATCATACTGAGAGAAACATACAATTTTCAAAGAGAAATCCATATTTACACTTATTGTTTTCATTTTCTTTTTTACCCTTAAAGAACAATGTCTTGGTTTCATAGCCAATTTATGACACAGTCATTCACTTGATTTATAACTTTGTTGAACAAGCTGGCTCGTGATGAGATACCTTGCCCTTCGATTGAAAAAATCTTGAGTCATTGCCCTGTTGTGGTATGCAGTATTGGCAAAGTCAGCAAGTTATAATATCTGTGATTTTGATAAGCCGGCTTGTGATGAGACCTCTTACTCTTTAAGATAAAGTGTATCCTTGGATTGTTTCTCTGAAAGTTGTAATTTCCTAAGTAGGGAGGAATTCATTGTTTCCTTAAGATATCTTTGGACAACAATAGTAGAGTTTTTTGGAAAGGGCTTTTCTACATAGAATATTTGTTTTGTTATTGATACCTTTCATTGCACTGATATAAAACAATTTCTCACTAAAGGTAGTTTTCATCAAATTCTTTATAGTTGAAACTAGTATCATTTATAGGCTAGAACCTTTAAATGTATCTTTCAATAATAAAGATCAATTTTCTAAAAGAATTGCTATTTATACAAGCGAAAAACGAAATCTGAAAGAGAATTGGTGTATTTTTTGTAAATGCCTAATGTAACCATTCACAACTGGTTTTATTATGGAAGACATATTTAAGGAAGAATTAGGAATTTTCTGATGAGAGGTAAATATTTCCTTGAACATGTATATGATATGAAAAGGGCTAATTGCTTCCTTTATTTTAATCTGTAGAACTATTAAAAATAAATTATCTACATAAACAAACTAACTAGATTAATTCTACTCCTATTCTAACCATATACATGAAAATGACTAGGTATAGTCATATTTCCAGTGTAACCATTCTCTCATTTTTATTCCTGCATATATATACAGTTCGAATGTTAGTAATAAAAATAGAAATCTTGTTGAACTAAGAACATTAAATCTAAAATCAAAATGTACAACTATTGTTAGAAGTTTATTTAAAATCTCGTTCTTATGAAATTTTCTTTCCAATTGAATACCAATTGGATCATAGAAATCTGGATGGATTTCTACTAAGGATTGAGAAATGTTCAAATGAAGAGATGACAGGCCAGATTGAGGATATGAACTTTTAGATTCAAATGCCTGGAAGATATTGTTAGTGTTACGTGTAAATGCTAAGTTATTGACAATTTTCCATGAAAAGAAAGTTTCCAAAATATATATATCTATATCTAATCTATATCTATATCTATATCTATATCTATATCTATATCTATATCTATATCTTATCTATATCTATATCTATTCTATATATTATATATATATAATATATATATAATATATATATATATTAATATTATTATATATTAATATATTATATATATTTAAATAAATCAACGAAGAATGGATGGAAATCTTTCAAATTAAATGGAAAATTAGTAATTAAATTGGATTGTTGGCAGATTTCGAAAAATTCATTCTCTTATTGATATTGTCTTAGAGAAGATAGAAGCTTTTGATAAAACATTGACATCGATTGAAATCGAAATTGAAATAGTTTTTGATGCTTTTGAAAAACTTCAATTTTCCAACAAGGCAATACATCAATTGAATGTTTGATAGTAAGGTGCTCAATATGCCAGCATAATGTATCAAACATCTGAAAATTAAAGTCTGGAAATAAATCTGATTTTATATAAAATAAGCAAGGAAGCGAAAATAGACTGAAATCACTATCTATACAATTATTGTTACAGCACAATTGGAATCGTTTTGAAATAATTTCTCTTTCACAAGGATTGGCTAGAATTATGGAATTTGAGTAATTTTGAATTCCAACTTGTGAATTAGAAAGAGAATTATGATTATGAACAGGAAAGAAGGCTTGATCATGATGTGAATCATAAATTGGAATATTTTCTTGAATAATGAAATCATGAGGATAATTTGCTGCTTTAGAACGAGGATTGGTTGGAATAATTTCTAAATTAAAATATCTCTCATTCTCAGATGTTATTTGAAGTTTTTGATGATTTTCTCGAGAAAAATCAACATCTTCAATGTCAGAGTAATTATCATAAATGACTTCACCAGATTCTCTAGATTTCCCGTCAATCTCACCCAGTATATCAAAACAAGGAGGGACAAGAATTTCATGCTCGTTAATGGAAAAAGAATGATCAGTGATTGCTTCTCTATCTTGATCAAAACTTAATGGTGATTCATTTAGATCAGCCTCTATATTTTCTGAAATATCATTAATACCAAGAGGGGAAGAATTACCATCATTAAAAATATCAGGATAAAGGGAAAAATGTGATTTTGAATAATGCATTTAAAAATGTCTCTATTTGAGAATTCTTATGCATTATGCTCATTGTAAATTTCAGATTCTAGATCATTCCTTTGTGTTCTTATATCTTTGTTTTTAAGAAGATCACTTTGCTGCTCTGATCTCAGCATTTGCTCATCATGGAAAGATTCAGAAATTTGTACAGCTATTTGCATGCTATTATTTACCTTGATTGTTGCTTGCACTTGCTGATTTGCAATCTGACTTTCTGAATTTACCTCAAAGTTGCTTTCAGATTTCGAGGCGACTCTTTGTCCAAAATTGCTACTATTGTCTTCTTGTATTTGATCAGAAATATTTTCTAAGCTTTTCGAAACCTCTTCATCACAATTTATTGGCACATCTGAATTAGATTTCTCATTTGTGTTAGAAGGGAATTGAACAAAGCTTGGACTAATTTCATATGGATTGAGAATAGGAGGCGGAGAATAATTATGTTCAAACCAATCTAGTGATTCTTCTTTTATGGGTTCATTTTCGACATTAAATTTTAAACAATTCAAATGAAATCGAATATTAAAATATCTAATAGACTCATTTTCTTTTCGTTGATAATTAATCTCGTCATATACCTGATCATAATCATAGGGTCAAATTTACAAACGAAAATTGTGAAAAATTGATCCCAGCTGTGAATTGAGGCAATTGGAAGAGTTCTACACCAGTTTCTAGCTTTTGCTACAAATGTGAGAGTAAAAATTCTGCATAAAATGCCTTCATCAATTCCTTGAAAATTAGAATTTGAAACACTTTGAATAAATTGAAGGGCATGATTAAAAGCAGAAGAATTTCTCTTACCATTGAATTTTACCTGAGACAAGAGTCTTACCACTTCGGGTGGAGTACTAGAAGATGCACGTACATGGATACAACTCCAAATTGGAAGTTTAAGAGGATCCATCGTAATTTAAATAAAATATTAAAATTGAAAAGACTCCAATAGACAGCTCATTTCAGGCCCTTCTTCTAGCGCCAAATATGTTAAAGCCCTGAAAATCGGCTCTACAACAAGGGGGATACCCACCCGGTCCATACCTTGGTTGGCAGCTCCTTTTCCATTTGGTATGGTGGGTCCGACTACGGGTATGGGACCAGTTTCCCAATTTTGAGTGTGTGTGTGTGTAGAATTTGATATTTCTAATCTAACAGTTCCTAATTAAGATGCTCTAATACTAACTTTAATCTAATGACATGAAATTGTATTCTAATAAACAGAAATATCTAAGTCTATACTAACCCAGGGTGTGATCTTTCTTCTATGCGATCTAAAATGATTTCAAATAACAATCGGTAATAAAGATCATTCAACTGTTATAAGAAAATAATTCAATATAGATGAACCACTTCGCATAAAAAGTTAGACGAAAAAGTTGTGAAAAACATATTACATAACAAGCTGCTCATACATTAAGCATAAATAAATAGCTATCACCGTACAAAAGTGCCAAATGATAACTCAGGCATTCACGCATTAACATATAAACAACTAAACTTGAATATTACTTTAACACAAAAGATAGAAACGGTTAAGAGATAGAAGTACCATTTAACTAGTTCTAGTCATGAGCTTCAAGCGATAATGATTTATCTCTTCTTAATCCAACATCCACTAAGAGTATAGAAGTGAAACATCAGTAGCAGATATTAAATGCAAAAATCAATAAATCTTGTTCCATTCATTCATCAAAACCTCCTCGGAGGGTGCAAAAGTGCATGTTCCGAGGACAAGTTTTTGATAAATTTCTGGACCTTTCTCTAAATGCATGAGAAGAGTTTAAATACTACTAACTAAGACTAAAAATAACTTATTACAAAAATGTAGGATACAGTTTAAATGACCGTCATTTTTCTAGGCAAAGACAAAGAAAAACTATTTCTAAAATTAAATCTAACATCTAACTATTTCTGTATCTGCTCCTTAACATCGCAAGCATTCAGCATTTGCTTGAGAAGAGTCGATTGGCCGATGTCAGCCTTTAACTACGCTACAAAAATGGAATCAGCAAGAGCTGGTGCCATCTTTTCAGCAGAATTAATGATGCATTTGAGGGTCTTACACTGGCTGTGTGGTTTCACTAAATAAGCCCAGTAAGAATCCCAATTCAACTTAGTTAATCTTTTAACTGATCTGCCTTTTCTTGAGCCTTTCGTCTCCAGTCTACTTGCGGCTGTTGTATTTTCGGTAGATACCCTGGAGTGGTTTCTGAGATTAGATTTTCTCTATGCAAATTTTCATTTATGCAATCAATAAGGTTGTTTTCTATTGTAGCTGCTTCTTCCACTGCTTTCTCAGCTTCCCTGATTTGTGTATCCCATTTTTTAAAGAGCATTTCTTTATGATTATCATTTATTATTGGTGCACCTGCTCTTTTCCCCTCCTCTGTTTCTTGTCAAGCCAAATATTCAGTAACTCGTCTATCAATTAAATCATAATCATGTCGTAAATCTACGACTTGACTGGTGATTGTATCACTTATTCTGCAATACGAGTTCCACTATGATATTCTTTGGCCCAATGCTTCCTATTGCTGTAGTACTTGATCATTCAAGGAAATGGATTCTGCGATAAATTTTGTAATCTTGGGATCATCCTTGTGCATCTCTTGCATATCCTGTAACTTCTGCTCTTTCTCAGCCAAACTGTTTTGGTAGCCTATCTGCACCCGTTGGAATTCCTGTTGTAGTCTTTCAAGCTATTTCTGTGCTTTGTTGTTGACATTGGGTTGTTGCAGCTGTTGCTGCAAAACTTTTCTCAGGTCTTCCTTTTCCTTCAGCAGTTGTTGTACCTCAGATACTTTATCAATAGTTGCAGAAGCATAAGCTCCTGCGATTTGAGATAATTTGGTGAGATTTTCTGTTGGATCAGTAGTAGGATCTTGCCATAGGACATCCAATTTCTTTGCGTCATGAGAGATCATGTTTTCCAATTTCCTCTTCTTCCTTTGTTTTCTTACTACCGCCTTATGTTGTGGACTGTAAAATACATCAAGAGGAGGAATCTCCTCTATCTTGAGTATAAGTTCAGAGGATGGGGTAATAAGAATGTGTTCCATATCCGAGACATTGTCAATTGTTCCTATGACCATATCTTTTGCTGCCTATACATTAGTTACCGGTGTCTTTGTGCTTTGTCCTTCAATATTGATTAAATCATTAAAGGTCTCCCATTCCTTGTCTAGCTTGGTTCTATTCGATGGTGGTTGACCGATAAGAGGGGGAGGATTTACCTGCAGAGAGGTTAACACCAGTTGTTGTGCAGGGTATTTTGATTGGGAAGTATCCCTTACTGACCCTTCGTTTCTACCATGGTCACTTTCAGATTTCTTAGAACGTTCTAATGTTTCTTTTCCGGACTTGGATTTAGATCTATCTATACCAGAACTTTCACTGAGGCTAATACTTGGAGTTGGTTCCCTTACGGGTTCTAAGCATAGTTTTTTCAAAGGAATATTAGCTAACCTTCTTTCCCTGTATGTTTTAAACTTCTGAAACTCTACTAGAGAGAAACGCATTTGAGCCGTATGCAGAATTTCTTCAAGCATGCTTTTCTGCTGGAACACATCATCAAAAATATCTTCTTCTTTAGAGAACACTTTTATTTTGACTGCGATAGTGAAATTCTTAGCAATATCATGAGGGTCAAACAGTCTTCCTGTAAATTTGAATAATTGTAGACACGTTATGTTATTCACTTCCTTGAATGCATGGCCTAAATCAAATAGTGAAAAGGCTCCACAGGCTACAGGAAATTGTGGCCAAATAGCCTTCTTTTTATCTTTCAAATCTTTAGTCAAACCTCCCTCTCCATAGGTTTGATAAGCAATTTCTCGTGCCATGAGTTTGTTGGGAACATACGGAGGTAAGATTTGAGGGGAAGCAGCACTTCCAAATACCCTGACATAAGTGAACGATTCTTCTCCAAACCATCTCACAACTGTGAGTGTATCTGCCCTGCTTCAGGAGAACATCTTGGAGCATCATTGTCGTACAACATTTTGTACAAGGGTAACATAACTCCATGACAAATTTTGTAGAAAAATGGAGGGAATTTAGAATCCCACAATTCTTTGTGATAAACATGAATGGGTAAAGGGTCTTGAGTCGTCCATTTCCATCCCAATACAGGAAACTTTGAAACATAGCAAATTGCATCCATTACATATGCCGATAATTAAAATGGGGGACAAATTCTCTAGGAAACAGTTCTTTTAGACCGGTCATTTACAATGGCAGTAGCTAAGTTGTCTGACGGTATTCTAGAGCAATCCGTAATAGTACAATTAATGGCGGCATCCAATAATGGTAGCCATTCATATGAGAATTTGTTAATATCTGGTCTCCTGCAAAGTCTACAGAGCATAGCAGCAACAAAGCAATATGGGGAAGTGAGAGAAACAGTACTATACATACCATGTTTATCTTTTTTTAGCGGCTCGTCTCTCCTTGACCAATCTTTAGTGCATTTTTCCAAGTCTTCATTTTCTTTGACAAACTTCTCTATGAACTGTTTGTTATAAGTTGCCTGTGGCTCCGACAAATGATACATAAGTTTCAAATCTTGTTGAGCGAATGAGCTGATAAGTCCTTGACCCTGAGTCTTAAACACTCTATTTTTAATGTCCGCATTGTCCAGTACCCATTTAACCATGTCTGTGTAGGGGAGAATTTTGCGCCTTGCCACTATCCGGTGCAAGAACAAACAGGCTAAATCTGCAACTGACACCTCAGAAGAACTTTGTGAGATCGCAGTAGTCGTAAGCTCCATTACCTTGGGATTATCTTCCTCAAGTAGATTATACATGCCTTCCCAAGTGGTAATACCCACTTCTCTGTTACAGGCGGTGTCTGTGTACAAAGGCACCATCTCTTTATCTTCATACATCAGAGCCTTGCCTTTCTTCCCCATAGTATCTTGTATACTACTTTGTATATTTCTTTGTTCTTCGTTCCTGTAGTTTACAAGTGAGGTGAGAGTAATGATAAGGAATAGTGACGGGAAAGCTTTAAATGTTGAAGAGATGCAAAAATATACCACCTTACGTGAACTGGCTCTTCGATAAACACAAAACCATATTTTATTAAGAACTAGAAACTAACTCATTAATTAGCATTAAAGCGCATAACCAAGTATCTTTTTATGGAAAAAAATCTTTCTCGAATAGTGAGCCGAAAGATTTTGCGATGGGGTGATTTTGCGATTTTCTTTGCAATATCATAGATCGCTATATCGCCAGATCGCAATATCGCAATATCACTCTGTTATTCTTTCATAAGATCGCTTTGCCGCTCTATCATAATATTGCAATATCACATAATCATAGTATGTGTCCATTTCGTGTTTATGTATTTCTTGCAAGATGTCATTTTGCGATATGCGCCATCGCATATCAATGTTTTTTGCGGTTTTTCAGCGTAAGTGCGTTTTATGGCATGTGATGCGATATTTGTTTTTCATTATATAATCTCACATCGTGATCTCGTAATCTTAGAGTTTGGCTAGTAAGGAGGCATCCTATTATCCTTTCCACGGTGCGATATTTCTTAAGGAGTGATTTTATCTTTCCTCATCATGAAACTTAGGCTTTTTATATTTTTCAAAGGTATTTTCCTAAGTTTATGATGGTAAGTTTTATTAAAAAGGAAATACAAGCACTAATTCATTTTTTTAATTTTTCGACTAAGGGTCCCCACTTATTTAGTATTAGTAATAACACTAAGTAAGAAGGGGGGTTGTTGGTGGCCACAACAGGTTGCTAGACTTGAAGCCATAAGAATGTTCCTTGCTCTTTCTAGCTTTCAGAAGTTCAAAGTATTTCAAATGGATGTGAAATCTGCCTTTTTAAATGGAGACTTGGAAGAAGAAGTGTATATTGAGCAACCAGATCGATTCATCCTTGGAAATGATCCAAAACTTCTATGTAGACTTAAGAAGGCACTCTATGGTCTTAAACAGGCTCCAAGGGCTTGGTATTATCGTCTGGAAAAATATCTCCATCAACAAGGTTTTTCAAAAGGATCAACAGATAGCAATCTATATATAAAAATTGATAATGATAAATTGCTAATACTTGTCGTGTATGTTGATGATATCATCTTTAGTAGCATTGAAGAAGTCATGAGTCAAAACTTTGCTTTGGTGATGCAGAAAGAATTTGAAATGTCCTTGCTTGGTGAGCTGACATATTTTCTTTGTTTACAAGTCCAAAAAAATAAAGACGATATCTTTTTATCACAAACCAAGTACCTCAAGTAGATCTTGAAGAAATATGTCATGGAAGATTTGAAACCAGTATGTACCCCTATGGTAACAGGATGTAGCATCAGTGCTAATGAAAATTCAGCAGCACATCAACCAACCTATAGATCCATGATTGGTAGTCTGCTCTATCTGATAGGTACCCGACCAGACATCATGCATGCAGTGGAAATAGTTGGAAGATTCCAGGCAAATCCAAATGAAGCACATCTTCACGCGGTTAAAAGGATTTTCAAATATTTTCAAGGAACGCAAAACTATGGCTTATGGTATCCTAGAGATACATATCTCACACTTCATGCATATACAGACGCAGATTGGGCAGGATGCATGGATGACAAAAAAAGCACTAGTGGTGGTGCATTCTTTATGGGTTCCAGATTAGTATCTTGGTTCAGCAAGAAATAAATTTCAATTACTTTATCTACATCTAAAGCAGAATATGTGGTTGTTGCATCTTGTTGCACACAACTCCTTTGGATGATGCAAACTTTGTAAGATTTTCAAATCACTTGTAGTCCACCTATCTCCATTTTATGTGATAATACAAGTGCAATTAGTATTTCAAAGAATCATTTCATGCATTCAAAGACCAAGCACATACCTATCAAATATCATTTTCTCCGAGAACAAGTGCTTGAACAAAATGTCAAATTGGAGTATGTTCCCTCCAAGGAACAGGTTGTTGATATACTCACCAAACCACTACCCAGGGAGACATTTGAATACCTCAGACAGAAGTTGGGAGTAGTTGATGCATCATCTTTCTGTTGAAACTTTCATGTTTTAGATAAAATTAGTTGTACGCGAGTTTCATGTGGAGAATCCGCGTACATACGCTGGTTTCTATGGATACAGTCGTGTATATGTTGATTTGAAGACAAACATTGGGCTAGGCTCAGGGTGAAAAGAATCTGATATGTATCTGATAGAGACCATCTGGAACAGGTTCAGGGGGATCATATATACTTCTAATAATGAATTGTTGGCATTATCTTAGAAGATCTTGGTTCAAGTTCACAGTTGTTTTTGGTTTCAGGTGGAACAGGTGCAGAGGGAGAACATGGTTGTTGGTCTGAATGATGATTGACAGATGCTACTGATAATAGTGTCGATGACTATCATAATCTTGTTGTAGATATTTCGTCTCTATGTCATGTATTTTCTTTCTTATCAAGGTCATGTAACGGCCTACTTTGGTTTCCCCACTATGCCTGGGATGAATGATGTAGTGTTCTTGTTTTATCATATGTAAACCTTTGGTGTATCCCCACTTGGTTGGAGATGGATGTATGTATGAGTCTTTGGTGATAGGAATGTCATTTATGATGTATAAATTCATGTTTCTTCTTGTAGAACATCTTCTTGCAGACCTTGCCTACAGTTAGGGGGAGCATGGAAAGCACAACAGAGCAAAGATTTCAGCATGTACTCAGGGGGAGCATAACCCTTTGCACTTGATGACAAAGGGGGAGAATGACTTTGAGTGACTTGAGGTTGCCATCAAGTCCAAAGGGGGAGATTGTTGGCATTATGACATAGGTTCAATGCTATGACATAGGTGTTTTCCTTGATGGCAACTCGCTCAAATGACAGATCATAGTTCAGGCTCTTAGAATGAAAAAAAAAGAGATATACACAGGTTCCTCTTAACCAAGTCACTTATACACGCAGGTTTGACAATCAAAATGTGCGTATACGTATGCACACACTTTCATGCAGGGAAAGTGCATACATGTGGGAAAAATTATTTTTGGTCCATGGTGTTTGAACCTATGGTTTTGGACCATGTTATCTCGCCCGAAGTATTGAACCCAGGTATTTTGTCCAAGGTAATGGTTCTAAGTGGTTTTGGTCCATGGTATTGAGTAAGGCCTAAGACTATAAAATGAGGAGAATATCATTCCTCTTAACCAAGTCGCGTATACATGCGGGTTTGACGATCAAAAGGCACGTATATGTATGCATGCATTTTCATGCAGGGAAAAGCACGTACATATGGGAAATCTTATTTTTGGTCCATGGTATTTAGTCCTTGGTATTTGAACCTATAGTTTTGGACCATGGTATCTCGCCCGAAGTATTGAACCCAACTATTTGGTCCAAGGTAATGGTTCTAAGGGGTTTTGGTCCATAGTATTGAGTAAGGCCTAAGACTATAAAAGGAGGAGAAGATGATTAGGAAAATTCACTTGAGTATTGAATATCTTATGTGAGCAAGATCTAGAATTGGGTTACAGTGCATAGCTAGATCTGAACCAAGGAGGAACCTGAGCACTAGAAGAAGCATAAGTTCTATTGTTGGGTCAAGATCTTAAGGCTTGAATAGTAGTATCTTTTTGTGATTTTGATTTGTTATATTTGGCACATGAGTTGATCTATAAATCTGATAATCTAGGTATAACTGATGTCTGAATAAGTGAAAAGGGTAAATTATCTTTTATAGATATGTACGCAGGTTCGACATAGCAGAGGCACATATACACACTGGTTAAGTAAGTCAAAACAGTGTATACACTGGTTTGACTTAATACAGAAGCGTATACACATAGGTTTCACATATTGAAGTAGTGTACGTCTCACAAAATATGTTTTAGCTACTTCTGTTTATTGTTGCAGTGTTCTAGGTTCAGGATTGATTTCTGGTTACTGTTAATGTATTATGGTTATAACATTCAGAGAAGTAATTGTTTGATTCAATTTTGATTGAAGAAAAGGAGATTGCTTGATGCAAAGGTATTTGATGTTTGATTATTGTCATTGATGTATCCAGTCTGAAAATTTATGAAACATGGTCCCTAGAAGAAAGAGAAGGTTGTAGCCTTCAATAGGTCAGCACCTACATACTAGTACATTAGCTAGTACAAGAGCTAAGGGGGTTGTAGCTCCCTTCCAGGAGAAGCTGGAGAATGATAGAAGGTAGTAGCCTTCTGCAAGTAGAAGCCTGCGTACTGGTATAAGACTACACCAGTACAGAAATATTGTAAAAAGAAGTTTCTTATTAAAAGAAGATAGAGA
Organism: Pinus taeda; assembly: GCA_000404065.3. Lineage (NCBI taxonomy): Eukaryota > Viridiplantae > Streptophyta > Pinopsida > Pinales > Pinaceae > Pinus > Pinus taeda. The sequence goes on along the minus strand of APFE031658401.1, from coordinate 12,591 downwards.
TGAATTGCAGCAGGTGGTTTTCACCCACATTGGGTTTCCACCTTATCTCTTGTGTCCATGTGTGTGATGGTATGTTCTGTTTTACTGCACCTGTTTACTGTTCTTATGGTTAATGAAGTTCTGATGCACTGATTAAAGATAAACATTTAATGAATCATAAGTTTACTAATATATGTTGGTTTCTTTAGACACAGTAGCGTATATACGCAGTTTCCCATAATTGAAGTAGTGTATACAAATCTGATTGTGAAATGAAAAATAATTGATTTGATAATACTGATTCACCCCCCCTCTCAGTATTATTTCCAACACTTTGTGTGATCAAAACACTGAAGCTTTAGTACTTGATGAAGCAAGACAAAGTGTTGTGTAAGGTTGGTAGGGAGGCTCCAAAACAGGCTAAGGCAAAACTTTAAAGTGTGGTTGTAGCTGCTACAACATAATCACAAATTTATCATTTGTAATAGTCATTTATATTTTTTTGGTAGTTTCATATTCAATATATAAATGACTAATTTAGTATTTTATATTCATTTCATTTACTTTAACTAATAATCATTATAAACGACTAATTTCGTTGTATATTCGGTTAATTCGTGTTCATCATTAATCAATATAAACTACTAATTTAGTAGTTTTAGATTGATTCTATGTGTTCATTATTAATCAACAAAAATTAATTAGTATGATTTTGCGACTAAATTAAAAAAATATCATACAATGTGTATGTTCATCTAATATGAAAACACAAAGTTAGATATGTTAATTACAATACTAAATAATATCAAGTGAAACTATAAATAATTTCAACCACATAAGCTATATTATATGAAATGTCAAATAAAACAATACGAGTTTCCAACTTAATATTAGTTGGACTACAATTTACACATTAAATATTGTTTCATCATTTCAAAACATTATCATTGTGTTTCCAAGGCATTGTAGGTGAATTCACCAACTCCGAAGACTTGATTATCAGTCTCTATGTGTGCGTATCATGCAAGATATTGTTTTTACAGGTATCATTAGACTGGTTCTCTTCTCTCTCCCTCTTTCTGCATTTGTCGCTCCAGTGTTACTTTTCTCCTCTTTCTTCAATTCGTTCTTTTGATCATCAATATTGAGTTCCTCTTCCAAAGTGAAAGAAGATATAATGCAAATTATAAGACATGAAATACATTGAACATTGTAATATAAACTAAAGTAGACTATAAAAGATTTATATGACATATACCTCAACATCAGCTATGTCAATATCATTTTTCCCCACCCCCGATCAGGGTGATTTTGGTGGTGCACAGAGTAATTAATACAAGGCAGGCGCGAAGGAGGTACAGGACTGAGGAGGGCAAAGTAATAATAAGTAAGGGCAGCAGGACCATCAGGAAGAATCACACCTCAAGGCGGATCGATGATGGATTGGTGATGGAGGGACGCGGAGATGACAGAGTATCAGATAACATAAGCGGGTATGATAGTACGAAGGAGCTGCGAAGGGACGTAGACGGTGAAAGAGCTAACAGGTGGCAAGGCGAGCAAGCAAAGACAGCAAGAGGAAACCGGAAGGGGCGAAATATTAAAGAAGGAGAGCGGCACAAAGGAAGGCAAAGGTGAAGGGAAGAGCGTGAGAATTGGAAAAGAGGAAGGGTGATGAGGGATCGAGCCAGGCGTAAGGGAAGACAGCGAAACCAGAAAATCAAGATAACTAGAGTAGAAACTAAGGGAAGAATGGTGACCAGAAGGAGAGCGAGGAATGAGGAGAAGCAATTGGGATAAAAAAGGAAAAGGAATGGCAAGAGAAGAGGTCGCTGAAGAAACAGTACTGGTTTAGGATGATTCAGACGATGACATAGAGATGTATGATTCGGACAAGGAAAAAGGAGAACAGGCTCGAAAAAAAATAAGAAAGATGGCAAAGAATGGGATAGAGGATAAACAAGAGACGCGGGAGGATGAGGAATGGCAGGGTCGAGAGCAAAGGGGATACCGAGACATTGGCAGCGCCTCGGGCACGAGAAATCGAGGAGAGAGAGGAAACTACAGGAGTAGAGGAGGCAGGGGAGGATGACGGGGACAATGTGGAAGGGGCATAGGAAGAGCAGGAGACTATAGAGAAGAGTAGGCATCAACATCTGTTAGAAAAACCAGAAGAGTTGTGGGGAAGAAGATTTAGTATGCAGAAAGAGCTTACTATGAGAACACCAACAAGGACATTAGAAGGATAATACAGCAAATGGAAGAGGAGGCAACTCAGGGACAATCTGATCCTGAAATGGAAGATTGGGTTTACCTTCTCCTGGATCTAGGAAACACGAGAGGCCGCATGACTCTATACAAACAGGCGCTGCATGTTTATTGGGTCATGAAGAGACTGCTCACTAAGGCAATGGAGCAAGTAGCTATGGAAATGGTTGAATTGTCTCAAGGAATACCAAATCTAAAGAAAGAACTGAGGAATATCCAGATTACTTTGTTAATGCAAGACAAGAAGTTGGATGAAATACAGCAGCAGATAAAGGAATGCCACCCAGACATCAAGAAAGAAGTGGAGCAGCATACAGGAATGGAAACTCAGTAAAGGAAGATATGTATTAATTTTGTTTCCATGAAGATAGTAGATAATAGATTAGCTACTAAAGCCTTTTTTGAAAAGTTTAGAATGCAGATAAGGAAAATTTGTAGTCTTTATGAATGTTTAGTTTATTTAGCGTGGACAAGAAGAATTAAGACTTTCTATTTTTGGATGGCTGTAAAGAAACTAAGGTGGCCAATAAATCCAGTTTCCCCTCGGGGCGGGTTGAGGCCAGTACGAATATGTAATGGTTATGATCCACAGTAATAGAAAAAGAAAGGACCCTCCGCAGTTTACAAAAAAAAATGTCATTTTTCCCCAAAAAAGCAAGAAACTCTAACAAGTTTTCTTTAGTTTGGCGATAGTGACCACTATGTGGCTAGATGACCTATATAAACAAAAAAAAAAATCGTCACCATAGAAAAATAAAACCTTGGGAACTTAATAATAATCATACCAGCTAAGTTACAATCTAAAAAGATCAAGTTGTAGATATCTTGTCAAAGCATATGGAAAGAAAAAGACAACATAATAAATAATGTATGAGAACTAGCTGCAAAATTGCATCATAGAAGAAAAAATTTCTCTTATGGTTACCCATACATGTGGGTGGGTAACATGTCCCAATATGCCATGACCTTTAGTGTCCAGAGGAAGTAAACTTCCTACTAACATAATGATTGATTGGTTTCATCTTGGCCTTGCCTCTCCTTTGTGAGTCAAAAAAATAAAAATAAGTCCATCATTAACTAGTTGTACTCAATAGTATCATTTTCGTGTGTTATCTCAGAATACCTACCAAAAATGTCATATATTCCAAACAAATAGCATTCTAGAATTGTTTCTAAACCTATTTCATTTATACCCCTTCCAATGTATCTAACCAAATGTACCCACTTGATTTTCTTCTTTCATATTCATTTACACCCTAAAAAATATTTTTTTCAAAAGCAAAGACATTCCCAATATATTCATATCCTAATGTTCATCCATATTTTACATAAACCATAAGAATTAATACTATTTATGATCAACATTGTACAACATTGAATCTACACAAAACTAATTATTCGTATAAAATAAAAATGAAGCTATTGGTATAGAAAAAACAATGAAGATACACAATGAAGCATAATTTATATTCGTATAATGAAGCTTAATTTCTATTGGTAACTAAACAAACTAGAAATGAAGTTATTGGTATAAAAAAAACAATAGTGAAGCTACACAAAACACTCAGACAATCGGTATAAATTCCAAACATAATAAGAAAAGGAGCATTGCATCATTCTCTACCATGTGTTTTTCCAAATACACTACAAGAAAAAAGGTCATTGGTGAGGGTCATGCCTATGACGTACCTTCAAGGTCCATCACCAATGTCTCATATGGCGACGATCCTTAAAAAATGTTGTTTTAAGTGTATATAGTGATGGTCCTTTAAGATTTGTCACCAAAACCATTTTCAATGACACTTTTAGTGAGGGCCGTTAAAGGCCCGTCACTAATTCTCTCTTTGCTGACACTTTTGTGAGGGTCGTTAAAATCCAATCACTAATCCTCTCTTTGGTGAAACTTCTATTGACGATCTTTTATTGACCCTCACCAATTCTCTTTATGGTTACTTTTTGTGACAGTCAAAAAATGTTCGTCATCATTGATCATTCCAATGCATTTTTGAGGATGCTATGTACTTGTTACTATATTTTTTGTCAAAAGATAATGATTTAATGCCATTATTGTGGAGTCCTTTTCATTATGTGTCCAAGGCCATAGTGGTTAGAGTTGTTCAATTTGTTAAGAGGTAATTAGTGTGTATCATTTCACTCAAATAATAATAATATAGTTTTCCTATGAGTCAACACGTGATTCATCTCTATTAGGTTTATTATCTAGAAAATTCCCTTTAGATAAAGTTCCACTAGTGTGTGTAGGAACTATGTTATTTAATACATAATCAATCTCTATCAATTCTATTAATGAGATAGAAGTAGCACTCCTCAACACTCATGACACACCTTAACATGCTTTGGCACACACTAACATTCCTTGGCACCTCACATGTCTTGGAACATATTTGTACCTAGAACATCTTGCCATGATTAGGATGCCCAAGCACATGTTGTCATGCCCTAACATAGCATAGCACTCCCTTAGCATGTGTTGGCATGCCCTGTAGTCCCTAGCATTCCCTGGAACACCTTGCAATAATATTGCATTGGCGTACATTAGCACTTGGCACACATTGGAACTTGGCATGTATTGGAACCTATTAGTAGTGTTCCTAGCATGCCCCTTTTGAAAAGGATAAATTTGTAACTTATTAACCATCTTATGTGTTCATTTACTTGAATTTTATCTTGGTTATTCCTTTTGTTGCCTTGAAACTCATTGATGCATATTGGCATACTCTGACACCCTGCACATCCTAGCATGTCTTAGCACCTGGCATGTCTTATCATTCCTTGGCACTATTTGGCACATGTTAGCACACATCGGAAATACCTATCACACTCTAGAACTTCTTGACATGCCTTGATATTCCCTGGCATGCCTTACTAGTGCTTAGCATACCTTGTCACTCCTTCCTTGGCATGATGGCTAGCATTCATTAACACTCTTTGATACACCCTCATATTCATTCACTTCCATGCATTTTGACCTAGTGCTCCCTTGTATTGTTCTAGTACTCCCTAACGCTCCTTAACATGCATTGGCACTCTCTATAACACCTTAGCACTCTTTGACATGCTTTGCCACTTTATAGCATGCATCACACTCCCTGACACACATTGGCACGTGTTGGCACTTGGAAAGTCTAAGCATGGCATTGAGATGACTTGGTATGATTTGGCATGGTTTAATATTAAATTTATTTGAGATCAATTATTGGAAAGTATATGAGAAGCAACGGAGGAAGATTTGGCACTTAGAATGAACTAACACTTGGAAATTGTCACCTATTTTCACCTAGTAATGTTGGTGTGTGTTAGTTTTAGGTATGTTCTATGCAAGAGAAACTTATTTAAATTTTCACAGTTAGCTCGATATCTTTTCCAGATTAGCAATCACATCAGTATTAAATTAAATATAAAATATAACATAAACATAAATCACAGAAGACAAGCCAAGACAAGAGGACACAAGATGTGGCACCAACCAAGTACAAACCCCAATGTGGGGAAACACTTGATCAATTCTTCTTTTATGTTCTTCAAAGTTCAGCAGAGAAAGTGAGAGAGATAGTACATTTACAATAGAAGTCAACATTTTTACTTTTGATATCTACAGAGATCAGTTGAAGACATATTGGTTCAACTGATTCTCTAAGGTGACTCCTTCACCTATCACAGTGCTACCTCTCGTCCATTTGTTGCACACAACCATGTGATATCATACTATACCGTCATAGCATTGAACCTTGATGACTAAGTTGCTCTCATCTACTTCTCATCATCATGTTGCCCATTATGTTGCATCTCCCATCATCATGCAGCCCTATTCTTCATCATGCTGACCTTCATTTTTCTACCCATGCCCATCGTGATCTAAGACTGATCATCCTTATCATTCTCATTGTGTTGAGATCATCATCATGCCCATTCATCACAATTCAGCTTCAAATCATGGCTTCCATAGACTACTCAATAATCTGATTCAAGTCTGGCTAACACATTGACCCAATACACAACAACCTTACCTCCAAATCTATTGTCTCATGCTACCCTTGACTTTTCCTAGTTAGGGCACTTTAGCACACTGCAACAACCCTCAAACTATCCCATAATAGTCCTCAAACAACCTTCAATCCCTGCGGCTCACCTTAGTGTGATCCCTTTACTTCCACGCTAGAGACTAAGGCATAATACAACCCCAAAACAAACCCACGCAAGTGTTTTCTATGGCAGTATGGCCTGCGGCCTACCACATAGCCTACATGTAACTAATGGTGGTGTATATAAGATTTTTCATGATAGTGAGGGAGTTTCATCATTAACTGTGTATAGACTGCATTTAGATGTCTTCAATGACCAGCATATTGGGTCTTCATGCTATGCGTATTAGTGTCTCAATGACCAATGTATTAGGTCTCCATGAACAGCGTATAGGGTTTCACCATGTATCAGGTTTCCTTGAACAGTGTATAGAGATTCACCATGAACAACGTATCAGGTTTCCTTGAACAAAGTATATAGATTCATCATGAATAGTGTATGGGTTTCCTTGAACATCGTATAGGGTTTCACCATGAACAGTGTATAAGAAGTTTCCATGGCTTCATATGGACCTTTATTGACTGCGAGTTAATAAGTCTTTATGACTGGTTGGATTAGGGCATCATCATACTAGGCCAACGTATTAGGTACTGTCTCTCCTTCTCCAAAAACCCAAGATGTGGAGGGGAGATCACATGAAGAGTGTCTCCAAATGACTTCAAATCCTCTTTTATTTATACTAAAAATTAGATGATGAATAGGCATGTTTATTAGGCTTCTGAGCCTACTCAAGTTGCTGGCTGACTTGACAATTTGTCATATAACATAAATAAATTCATAACTCCATGAATACTTATCAGAATTGGATGATCTTTAGATCAATCCTACATGTTTCAATGAGAGGGATCCAATAAAAATATCAGTAGCCATAAATAAGATGACCCACATGGAGTTTGGCCCTAGTTACCAATTTTAACAGTGTGCTTATCATGCCCCTCATGGAAAAGGTAAATTAGTGACTTATTAACCCTATTGTGTGTTCATTTTCTTGTAGTTTAATTTTTTTCACCCTTTTGTTGCCTTGACAGTCCCTGGCATACATTTTCACACCCTTGCACATCTTGGCATGGCTTATCACTTGGCACATCTTAGCTTGTTTGACATGCCTTCATACTATCTGGCACATGTTAGCATGCCCTATCATTCCTAACACACCTTGGAAGTCATGCCCTCATAGCTAGCATTACATTTTTCCACAACTTGGGAACCTTACATTCCATATAATACCTTGGCACTCCCTAGTTTTCATGCCCTCATATATGGCCTTACTATTTTTGTGACTTGGGAACCCAACAAATTCATTAGCAAAACAATATTGTGCCAAACCCAAAGTCTCACTTTCTCTGAAATTTCATTTTCAACGCCTTATCACAACTATAGGCTTGCCTCCTGCAAATCCTATTTTGAAATTCTCCTGAAACACTTTATCCTTGGGACACTTGGAATTCACTCACACTCCTTGGTACACACTCTTATTCATTAATTTCCAAGCCTTTTGACCTAGTTCTCCCTTGTGTTCCCCTGACACTCCCTAACACTCATGTCAAATGTCAACTCATCTCACTTAACAAGTTACCAAGTCAAGGCTCACATCCAACCATGGACATAAAACAACTAAGTAACACAATTTACATCTTGACATGCCATAGCACCTAGAATGTCTAAAAATCCCTTAGCACTATGTGGCGTGTGTTAGCATCCCCTGCATTTCTTGGCATGCTTTGCAGTCCCTAGCACACCCTATCACTCCCTGACATGCCCTAGCACTCTAGCATGCCTTGGCACTGCCTAACATATAACCTTGTCACTCCCTCCTTAGAACACTTGGAACTCACTGACATTCCCTATCACACATTCTTATCTGTTCATTTCCATGCATTTTGAACTAGTTCTCCCTTGTGTTTTTGTGGAACTCCCTAACATTCACTGGCATGCATTAGCACACTCTGGCACCTGACACATCCTGGCATGTTTCCCTAGCACTCTAGCATTCCTTGGCACTATCTAACATATCTTTTCACGCCCTCCTTACCACACCTAGTAGTCACTAACACTCACTATCACACACTCTTATTCATTCATTTCCATGAATTTGGAACTAGAGATGCCTTTTGTTTCTTTGGCACTCCATAACACTCCCTGGCATGCATTGGCACACCTTATCACCTAACACATCTTGGCATGGTGCCTTTACCTCTAGCATGTTGTTAGGCCCCTATAATACTAGTGTAACCCCTTATTGTTATTAGTACAACCCACTTATTATATTGATGTATCCATGTAGAGCCCATATTGTTACTATTGTGCCCCATAGAAGCCCACTATTGTTATTATTGTGCCCTTACATTATTATTGTTATGTCAGCTCTGATT
>APFE031658381.1:30169-59157 GCA_000404065.3 Pinus taeda | reverse complement strand
AATTTCCAAAAAGTCTTTAACAATCATTCCAAGGTTTTTGAGACTCCCAAAGGCCTCCCAGCTATTCGTGATCATGATCATGCTATTCATTTGATTCCAGGAAGTGTTCCCCCAATCACCGGTCTTAGCTACGCCGAGTTTCACAAAAACCTCTATTATGGAATGTGATGCTCTCGGAAATGGAAATGGAAGATCAAAGATCCATTGCTTTCAAAAGTCTTCTAATAAAAGGAAAGTCTTTACACAAATTTATTTATGGGAAGGAAATGTTGGCAATACTACATGCACGTAAGAAATGGTGACCCTACCTAATGGGAAGACACTTTAAGCTAAAACGAATCATGATAGTCTTAAATAGTTTTTAGAACAAATATTATCCTCTGAAGAGTGACAAAAATGGGTCACAAAAATGTTGGGTTATGTCTTTGAAATCATCTACAAAAAAGGGAAGCAAAATGTTGTGGCAGATGCACTCTCAAGAAAGGATGAGGATGTGGAAGTGCTATTGTGCACCATTTCTATTATCCGACCAGATTGGATAAACGAAGCAAGCGACGAATTGAAGAATGACAAAAAAGTGTGGGCACTCACTCAAAAGTTACAACAAGGTCCCAGTACATATGATACATTTAGCTGGAAAAATGATTCGTTATGGTACAAAGACCTGTTATACCTATGTAAGAATTCCCAAGTCAAACAAAATATTCTTATGGGATTACACACTTCTCCCTTAAGAGGGCACTCAGGATTTTTAAAAACTTACCACATTGTTAAGAAGGAATTTTTTTGGGATGACCTTAAATCGGATATTCAAAAGTTTGTGGTGGAATGTTTGGTTTGCCAACAAAATAAAGTTGAAAGAATTAAGACCCCAGGTCTATTACAACCTTTATCAATTCCAAGCCAACATTGGGAGGAAGTTTCAATGGATTTTATCACAAGTTTACCCAAGTCTGGAGGAAAGAGTGTCATCATGGTGGTAGTTGACAAACTTACCAAATATGCACACTTTTGTGCATTATCGCATCCATTCAAAGCCAATACAGCTTCTACTGCATTTATAGAAACAATTAAAACGCTAGATGGAAACCCAAAGATTATTCTAAGCGACAAAGATCCTATTTTCAATGGAAAGTTTTGGACAAAATTATTTTCTTGTCTCCGTACTCTGTTAGCTCATAGCTCATCTTATCATCCTCAATCTAATGAGAAAAGTTAGATACTAAACAAATGTTTGGAAGGATATCTTCATTGCTTTTTATTTGATAAACAGACACAATGGGTCAAATGGTTTCCTCTGGCTGAATGGTGGTATAACACTTCCTTCCATATTTCAACAAAAATGACCCTATTTATGGCACTTTATGGATATCATACACCATTCATTACATCGTATTTAAGAGAAAATTCTAAGTTTCAAGCAGTGGAACATCACATGGAGCATCAACAACAGTTTCTCCAAGTCTTAAAGGATAACCTCACGTTGGCGCAAAATAGAATGAAACAACAGGTCGATCAACATCACAGCAAAAGAAGTTTTGATGTAGGTGAGTAGGTATTCCTACGTCTACAACCATATAAAAAATGTCCCTCAAGCAAGCTAAGAAGGATAATAAATTATCACCTAAGTATTATGGTCCATACTTGGTGTTGCAAAAGATTGTTACTATGGCATACAAATTGGAGCTTCCTGCAGCTTCCCGAGTGCACCCAGTTTTCATCTTTTCTTGTTTAAAGAAGGTTATACATGACAACATCCCAGTTCAAACAATATTTCTGCAGCTTCCCGAGTGCACCCAGTTTTCATCTTTTCTTGTTTAAAGAAGGTTATACATGACAACATCCCAATTCAAACAATATTTCTAGAACTTGACGACGAAGCAAAAATCATATTGGAACTAGAAGCAATCACAGAAACAAAAACTCGACAGCTATGAAATCGATCAATTTCAGTGTATCTCATCATGTGGACGAACTTATCCGTCGAGGATTACACATGGGAGGATGAGAATTTTATAGAGAAGCATCCAAAACTACTCAAGCATTAAGGACAACACATTTTGGAAAGAGAGGGGCATGTTAGGTCCCTATAATCCTAGTGATTCCCCATTACTATTGTCATTGTAGCCCTTATTGTTATTATTATGCCCCATATTGTCCCCATATTGTTATTAGTGTGCCCCATATAAACCCACTATTGTTATTGTTGTGCCCTTATGTTATTACTATTATGTCGACTTGATTATATTATGACCCCTTAGACTCCTATATAAAAGGGAGGTTTAGTCATATGTATCATCCAAGAATTGTTCATTTGTGTAATGTAAAGGAGGTTTCCCCCTCGAAGAGGCTGAATTATAAGGAGTTGACCTATCGTTTCTATCCTTGTGTGATCTGGTTTCATAACATTGGTTTTGTGTTTATTCTAGAATCAAGCGCTTAACATTATCGGAGCCTTCTTATCGTGGATTTCCACTTGTTTCCTATATGCCAGCAACAACAAGCCATCGATCGTTGATGTCACGTCATCATTGCCACATGGAATCTCCTGAGTGGTGACATGTGTCACCATGATAAAGCCAATTAGGCCACATCAAAAAACCAAAACTATCGGCCATGTGTCCCTCTATACCATCACATCGTGTTGATGTTACCAGCCATTTGTCCCTTATCAGACCCAATCAAATCTTGTGAATTGTCCACATCGGAGCTCATCTGACACTGTTATATGTCCTTATCGAATCCAACCAGATGCCTCCATGTGCTTTCCTAGAAGAGAGAGAAAAAGGCCTCGCCTAGCCTGTTTTTTCAACGAATTCCTTTGTAAATTCCTTTTTGGCCTTCCCAACGATTTAACAAAGAATGCATTGTCCCATCTTATTAAACTCAATTAGAATTTTCTGATCGATTGTTTCCTAATGTTGGTCACCTATTAAACTAACGAATGTCGATCACTGATATGGCCTCGTCCTCTGACATTGGGATCACAAGGCATTAATCGAATAATGCCTTATTTATTGTGTCGCACCTTGAATCCTCCAATTGTTGATATGTCAAGACCTCCGTCATGCGATATCACTAATCATTGATCAAAGACTTGCATTCGTTATGTGTTTCTCCTTAGAAACTCTTAAGTCTGACTTGTGAGTCTTACGATGCTTCGATCTTTGATTTGCGGGGGTTCCGATATTTGAGACCTCCGATCTCCGATCTTCAACCCTGCTTAAGGCTTTAATCACCCTAAACTTTAGTAAGCGATATAGTTTGAAGCACAATCCCATCTATGGAATTTCACACACCGTTGGAAAGCTCTTCTAGAGAACTTTTGAATGGAAGGTGTCTAATTAGCCATTGAGTCCATATGTTACCTAAAAATATGGCTCCAAACTCACTTCCAATATTTTGGTCCTAAAATCTCCAGAAAACTAGGAATCACACCCACAATGTGTCCTTAGCATGAGGCCTGCACCTCCTATGGACTTCCATCATAGGCCATCAGTGTAATAATCATTTGATATCTTCTCTAATAAGATGGATATATTTATTATATGGTTATAATTAAAATAAATATATATAGATATATATATATATATATAATTGAACATTAAATAAAATATTACTAGAATGTTAAGGATTGTAAAATATTAAATATATATATGTAAATACTTATATAGTCAGATGGGATATTCATATATATATATATATATAATATTTTAAATAATTAAATGGTTTAGTTTGGTAACTAACCATGGATCTAATTTACTTTTTATTTTTTCTAATAATTTATATAAATAATTTAATTACTTAACATTAAATATAGTATTATATTAGGTATTGGAAAATATTAATAATATATATACTTATTTATATCTTGAAATAAATAAATTAATATCTAACCCGGTTCTGTTTTATTTTTTTACCCAATGCATAAATAAATAATTATTATAAAGAATATTATATTATTTTAGTTAAAGGAGGTTTGACTGGGGTTCTTAAGTTTGACAAAATAGCCGTTAGTCTTCCGTTGGAGTCTCTGCTTAGACTATTTAACACACGTTAACTGGATCAATTTCTTCAACTTGTCCTGACGATGAACCACACTAGTTGGTTCGAAACGCGTCGACAAATGATCAATTATGTGATTTCGCCAAAAAGTTTCTAAACAAATGTGCTATGGATCACAGAAGTCTAAATTCCTTAATAAATATGATAACAAACCAATTTTTTATGATATAAATGAATATAACAATTTTCACATAAATTTAAAGTTTAATATATTATTAAGCATCCGAGCAAAGGATATTTTATTTTGCTTTTTCAATCTTATAGACTCCTCATATATCTGTTTCTTTTACGTCGTAGCAAGACGGCTGCATTTTTTTCCTAAGAAACACACTAACTCCATATATATCCTTTTCTTTTAACTTGCATAAAGACCAACGACTGTCGTGAGGATAACGCTAAATGTGAGGAATTGATAATACCACACAAATTATTTTCAAAGGAGTTGTTCAACACTTTCTTTCGATTTGACACCACACCATTCGATGTCGACTCCTTCTCCATCTTCAACGTGATTTCTACCCTTATCAGGACTACCCTGTATATATATAGAGATATCAGGACTACCCTGTATATATATAGAGATATCAGGACTACCCTGTATATATATAGAGATGCATGTAGAGCAAACAACTCACTGGTTGTTAAGGAGAGATTTTAGTGGGAGAGGGAAATGGATGTTCAATTTGTGATATTATTATTGCTTCTCTGCATCATGGCTACCCCTTTGCCGGCAGCAACGGCTATTAATTTCCATGGGGAAGATGATGCTGGTTCATATGAGGACATGGCCGGTGGATTCCCTTGGGTCATTCTAATTCTGAACGCATACTTCTGGAGGAACGTGAATTCAAAGAAAATGATATTATAATTTCTGTATTGACAGTTAGTTGAAAGGAAATGATATTCTAATTCTGTATTGACAGATTGCTTGAAAGAAAATGATATTGCAAATCTGTATTGATTTTAAAAGAAAGAAAGACATTTCAGTTCTGTATCGTCAATTCACCTTGAAAAGGAAATAATTTTACAGTTTAGTCTGACAGACAATCTATATATAGAAATGTTGGTACAGCTCTGTTTAGGAACAGGTAGAATGACAGATATTCTCAGTGTTAAGAAAGTTAAAAATAGTTCTGTAAAATGCTAAATTAAATAGGACTACAGTGACACAGCGTGTTAATGACCGCCTGGCTAAACCATACAAGAATCGAAGAAAAGAAGACGGTTGAATGCTAAAGAATGACAGGACCCTGTTCTGGAATTTCTAAATAATAAACCCACTGTAACCCAAAGAAATATTTCATGCATTCTGAAAAAGAGTTGAATTTGAAAATAAACAACAGATTTGCATGCATGTAAAAAAAACAAATTGAGTGCAAAAGAATAGAACTAAGGAGTAGCCATCAACGAGCATAAGTCATACATAATATTTTTATTTTTGAAAAAATGGGACATGATTTCAAATGAAGAGGAGATCATGTAACTTCTGAAGAGGGAATTTAAAAGGAAACAGTTGCTGAAACCCTAACTACCTCCCCTAACTGTGTAAGACTTCCTTTTCTCCCCTAACTGTGTAAGACTTCCAGAAAAGGAAGTGAGGGAGGAAAAAATTGCGCAGAAAAGAAAAAAAAAAAAAAAGGGAAAATTCACAAGAAGAGGGAAAAATTCAAGAGCACAGAAGACTCAAGGTCTTGTAAACAAGCTAGGGGAGAAATTTGGTCTCGAAATTTGGTCTCGAAAGACAATCTCATGGTCGAGGGGAGAGATTTGGTCTCTAAGACAATCTCATGGTCGGGTGTGTTGACTAGCTACAACCAATCTCATGGTCGGGTGGGTTGACTAGCTACAACCTCATGGTCGGGTGGGTTGACTAGCTACAACCTCATGGTCGGGTGGGTTGACTAGCTACAACCAGAGGTGACCTCTTCCAGTGAAGTTACTTGATTGAACGCAACTCAGGTATGAGGCAACTCAGGTATGAGGTATCTTCAGGAAGTTTTGTTGATATTATTGAACTGTGTTAAAAGAGAGTTCTACAAGTAAATAGTTTTTCTAAAATTTCTTAGCTAGTATATATATTTTTATAGAAGAACTCAGTTACATTTAACTACAGAGTTTGATTCAACGTAAGGGTTTCAGAGGAAGAAACAACTGTCAAGGTGGGATTATCTCATTGTCAATTCTGGTGGTGTTAATTGTAAAAAAACACAGTACTCTCATCTTTATAGGAACTGTTAAAATTGACAGTTAGCTTTGAAACAAAATGATATTATAATTTCTGCATTGACAGTTAGTTGAGAGGAAATGATATTCTAATTCTGTATTGACAGATTGCTTGAAAGAAAATGATATTACAAATCTGTATTGATTTTTAAAGAAAGAAAAAGACATTTCAGTTCTGTATCGTCAATTCGCCTTACAAGGAAATAATTTTACAGTTTAGTCTGACAGACAATCTATATATAGAAATGTTGTTACAGCTCTGTTTAGGAACAGGTGGAATGACAAATCTTCTCAGTGTTAAAAAATTACTGTAAAATGCTAAATTAAATAGGACTACAGTGACAGAGCGTGTTCATGACCGCCTGGCTAAACCATACAAGAATCGAAGAAAAGAAGACGATTGAATGCTAAAGAATGACAGGACCCTGTTCTGGAATTTCTAAATAATAAACCGGCTGTAACCCAAAGAAATATTTCGTGCATTCTGAAAAAGAGTGAAAATAAACAACAGATTTGCATGCATATAAAAAAAAGAAACAAATTAAGTGCAAAAGAATATAACTAAGGAGTAGCCGTCAACGAGCATAGGTCATACATAAGGCTCAGGGGTTCGAACCCTGAAGGGACTCGGATTTTTCGGACTGATAAACCTCTTCGGAACTCTACATGTCGAACCAGAAGATTGCTGAGGGATGAAACCCTCTGCTGATAACTCTTCATAATTCGGGGTATCAAGGGCGGCCATTTACAATGGAATTAGCTTCCGAAGAGTGATATAAGCCTAACCCTGGTAATAAATTAACGAATTCCTCCAGACATTAAGTAGAAGGACTAAGACCCTAAATGGCGGTCACCATAGAACCTTGTTTCTGATATATGAAAATTAAACAGATGGTAACAGAAAACACGCGGGTCCAAAACCATATTATCGAGTTCGCGGAAACACAACCAAATAAATATTCCATCACATAATTCTCTTGGAAGACCAAAGAAGGCCCAACCCAGAATCACAAATATATTAATAACGGAATCAAATCTCGAAGCAAGCAAGTGTTATTTTAGTCGTGTGCCAGAACATTCAATACAATGGCAGACTATTAAACATTTATCAATGAAACCCTCAAATGATACAAGATGAAAACAGCAGGAGAACTACACTGTACTGGATAGTAGCAAACTCTGAGATAGAAGCGAGAGTCGTAGCCTCATAGTAAAAGATATATACAACCTAGGGGTAAAACCCCTTGAAACCCTAACATTTAAAAGACCTAAATGCCATCAAACTAGCAGACACCATAATAATAGCAGAAGGCTGAGGCCAAACCTACGCTCTAACTCTTCCACTTTCAGTCAGAGAACACCCAACCGGAGTATGATCTTACCCGGATGTGGATGAAGACCCACGTTGAAGAAGCGCCTTCCCACTAGGGAAGGCTGAGAGCCACATTTCTGCAACCAAACAACCTGCGTGATAAATGCAGTCACAAGAAAATCGATTAGAGGGTCTGGCGAGGTAAATATCGAATACAGCTAAGAATCTGAAGGAAGAAAAGAATAACCTGTTACAAAAAAGAAACAAACTAATTACCTGTAGATAACTATCCACTGCCGGACTCTAAGGTAGAAACCTTAAAGACTTCATCAGCGTTGAACTGAGCATCCATATGTTCTAAGCTAATGAAGGAAAGCCCTTATCCGAGCAGGCTCCGCTGCGGAACAGCATAGCGAATAAGGTCAATCCCATAGCAATCCGGAGAAGAGGGAAGCCCGAGAAGAGCTCCACCGTCGGATCGCGAGGAACGAGCTGCTCCATTGATGAGGCGGGGTATCCAAGTGGAGCAGGTGAGGACGGATGGCCAGACCGGGCCACGTACAGGATGGGCAGGAAGAATTAATATCAACCGTATCAGACATGTCATGCCATGTGATGACAGCGACAAGGAAAACACAAATCGGTATTGGAAATTAAGCCACGTGGTACGCAACCATAAAATCAAACACTCTGACATTAAGCCGGTATTAATGACATTGGAACAGCAGTATTAAACGTAAATGCCTGACCTGCGTATATATCTAAAAGACCACTGTAGACGAGTTGTTAATTACAGTAATTTCTTTTAATGTGACTATATATTAAATTTTTTTTATTTGGAGTCGTTACAATTATGCAAATGATTTGATATAAAGTTTTTGATTATGTAGTATTGGAGAATTTTAAGTGATAGGGGAGGCAACTGGTATATTTTGACCAGATCCAATATTACTATTTTATGATATTCCAATTTGAAAAGAAATCACTTTGTTTTTTACAATATTTATTGTAATGGGTAGTTTAGGGAACATCCATTTACATATTTTAGGGAATAAGTGGAGATTTTATGACATTTTTTTATTTTAGAATAAGGCATTGAAAATTTTAATTTAATTATCAATAATAAGTAAGTGGGTGATAGAGATTTGAAACCTTATTGGAATATTCTAAAATATTTTAATAGTCACAAATAAAAGATTGTGATTTATCTCAAAAATAGTTATCTTCTTTTCATCATTTTAATTAAACTGATTAATTAAAAAACGTTATATGAAACTTTCTTAATTGATGTGTATAAGTAATGACATATATAAAATTTATGAGTTATGAATGTTTACATTGTTTGTTGGTTTGGCACACGAGATTCGGACTCGGAATTTGGTGGTTTACATAAATATGTATTATTCTTATCAAAGAAATGATTTTCTATTTTATGAATGTTATTATTTTAATATATTGTGAAGATGTGATAAATATTAATTAATAGAGTTTTTAAACGAGCCTAGATCCATCTAACCACAAATCTATCATTCCTAGAAAGGGATTAAATCCATCTAGATACAAACCTTTCCTCAAATTATTAATGCAAAGCTATTAAATCTAATAATATTAATACTAGCAATTGCACAATATGTTACAAAAGAAATGCCTTAAGTTTGTAGCATAGGAAAGAGTATATGTTATGCTATTTAATTGAATATTTAACTTATAAATTTGAATTATTTTATTTAAAAAGAAATTTTAAGTTGGGAGAATTGTTTGGATAAGGAATCTAGTTTTTTATAGCCTAAGGTGAAAGTAGATAGTATATAGAGTATATCCACTTAAGGACACAACAAACTCACTATATAACCAACCATATAATCAATGTAGAAATTATGTTGAGTTATAGTGCAATATTTATGAATGTAATAAAGACTACCTGTGATGAAAATTGATATCATTGTGAAAGTTATCTACAATTCAAAATGTTTGGAATTCCAACAGTGAAAATTGTTGGCCATCATATGTTGGAGCCCTAAAAGAAAGTGCATTAGCCTAATGGATTGTTGATTGGTGAAACTGATCCCATTCCTTGGATTACAAGTAGACAGGAAAGAATGTTGTGGATTGGGGTTGTTGTAGGTTGAGAATTGATTATGAATAGAGGAATTGGACTATATGAAGAAAGTTTAACTCAACCATAGTTAAATCAAATTGGTGGATTTATAATTTTAGCTTAAAAGACAACCTCTATTACAATGAGAGTTGGTGCAACAAGGAGCCTATGGTTGGGTGGAGTGTCCCTTTTTCACAATTAGTTAGTAGATACGTCCTACAAATATAAGTGTTCGTAACTTGTGATTATGTGCCATGGATTATATTACATTCCAATTTGTTCAATTCTATTTGCAAGTTTAAGTCTGCATTTTAAATTTATGATTTATGATGACCAAATGGTTTAATTATATTACATAAGAAACTTATCTAAATTTCTCTCATACCCTTATATCAAATAATATTAATCTAGAGTAAAGTAAATGGGCATATGGACTGAACATCATGGATTTGCACGCTTGGAGAAAGACAAACATCGATGAAAGCAATCATTGTTGGCTTAAGACGTAAGTCGAACACTATCCTTGTTTGTACAAATATTTGGTCAAGCTTAACTTAAAAATTTTGGATTACCATGGGTATCTTATATCTACATCTACAAGTTAATAGTTCTCTAAGCATGCACATGGTATTTTTTCATAATATATTGGTATTTTATATCTAGATCTACAAGTTGATAGTTTGCTAAGCATGCACATGGTACTTTTTTAGAATCTAAATTCCAATCTAACTCTCTGGCATTTAGGGACTCTACCACAAACATTGATTGCATTTAATGGTCATGTTCATCCTATTGATCCTTCTTGGCATATGTTTGAATTGGGATACCACCCTAAAACAAACCTCAATAGTGTTTCTAAAGCTATTATTTTTGCCTAAGAATGCTCAACTGCAAAGGATTGTTAGGCATGTATTTGCATTACTTAGTTATAAAAAATAATGAAGCAACATCGACCCATTGTTTTAGCTTAGATTCATAGTTTTAGCTTAAGGGTTGGCCTCTATTACAATGAGAGTTGTTGCAACAAGGAGTTTATGTTTGAATTTTAAATTTATGACTTATGACGACAAAATGGTTTAATTATATTGTATAAGCAACTTATCTGAATTTCTCTCATCCCCTTATATCAAAGAATTTTGATCTAGAGCAATGTGCATGCGCATATGGAATGAATGTCCTTGATTTTCAAACTTGGAGAAAGAAAAACATCCATGAAAGTTATCATTATTGGCTTAAGAAGTAAGTCAAATGTTATCCTTTTTCGTTCAAATATTTGATCAACCTTAGCTTAAAAAGTTTGGATTACCATTGGTATTTTATATCTAGATCTACAAGTTAACAGTTTGCTAAGCATGAACATGGTATTTTTGCAGAATCTATCATTATTGGCTTAAATAAGTAAGTTGAATGTTATCCTTGTTTGTTCAAATATTTGATTAAGCTTAGCTTATAAATTTTGGATTACCATTGGTATTTTATATCTAGATCTACAAGTTAAAAATTCACTAAGCATGCACGAAATCTAACTTCAAATCCACCACTTTGGAATTTAGGGACTGTACCACCAACATTGATTGCATTCAATGGTCATGTCCATCCTATTGATCCTTCTTGGAATATGTTGGGATTAGGATAGCACCCTGAAACAAATGTCAGTAATGTTCTTAAAGATCTTGTTTTTGTCTGGGAATACTCAACTACAAATGATTGTTAGGCATGCATTTGCATTACTTAGTTATAAAAAACAATGAAGCAACATTGACCCATTGTTTTAGTATGGATTCATAGTTTTTGCTTAGGGGCTAACCTCTATTACAATGAGAGTTGGCGCAATAGAGATCCTATTGGTGGGTGGATTGTCCCTTTTTCATAATCAATTAGTAGATAGTTCCTAGGAATGCAATTGTTCATAACTTGTGATTATGTGTTATGGATTATATTACATTCTAGTTTGTTCAATTCTATTTGAAAGTTTAAGTCTACATTTTAAATTTATGATTTATGATGATGGAATTGCTTAATTATATTGTATAAGAAACTTATCTAAATTTCTCTCATCCCCTTATATCAAGTAATTTTTATCTAGAGAAATGTGCATGGGAATATGGAATGAGCATCCTTGATTTGCAAGTCTGGAGAAATACAAACATCCATGAAAGTTATCATTATTGGCTTAAGAAGTAAGCTGAATGTTATACTTGTTTTTTCAAGTATAACATAGTAAAGCCTTGTGTGATAAACAGTTGAGATCTGAGAGTTGCACTATAAAGAAATCCAAAATATTGATATCTTTTCAAGAAGAGGTATTTGAGTAAAGTGATGCAATTAAACATTCAAGAGGCTAGAAACCTGCCAGCTTCACAAAAAAATGATTAATCAGGCCTCAAGTGAATATATGTTTCACAGATAAAACATTTGAACTGAAAGGAATTAAAATTGTGAGATGTCTCACTTTACTTATCAAAGTAATGATGGTATTGTGAATTTGTTTGTTTTTTGTCATGATAGTTGCAACTAAGAAGTATATGAAACCAAGAAGACACATTTCTACACAACTGTTATGAAATATTTTCCTTAAACATGACAAAACAAAATATAAGTATGGTAAAAGTTAAACATTCATACAAACAACATGATACCACACATCGATAATACAAAGTTACAAACTGATGGGCAACACTAATACCAGATACTAAGATATATTAACGGTATAATGTATATTGCATTCTCTTAAACTTGAATAAGAACTATGATCATTGATCACTAATTATAATAACCCAGATTTGAGTTTTGGATAGTTTTTATTATTTAAGAGATCAGGATGTTGGGATACCTTCGAGAAATCACTATCATCTTAAGTATAAATGGTCAGCAAACATTTTAATTTAAAATATGGTAGGTGTAGGATTATGATAATTCAGAGTTCATAATGAAATCACTTGCAATCAAAAGTTATATCGTATGATGACATTTCAAACATCTTGAGAGCTATGCATGTTAGAAACATACAGATACAAGACTATAATTGGCAACTTCAGAAATAGTAATTGAGTTCAATGGATGGTACTTAAAAGTGGTCAGAGTGTCTATTTTTCATATGTTCAAAGTATGAAGCCGCACCCTAAATTTAAATGCTTGTGTTGTAGGTGCAATATGAATAGAATCTGAGTGGTACAAATACATAACATGTTAATCAATTGTATGGGGTCCTAGCCTATCAACAAAATGATATCATTATTGACATGTGTATTTCTTCGTGTATGGACTCTAGAGTACAATGAATTTCATTATAACAAATTGAGGAAGAACATGTCTATTGAGTGAAAGAAGTCTACTATTATAGATGCATCATGTGCATTTTCAAAAGAAGAAACATATGATACATAATTATGCAAATCAAAGACTAAGAAAATCCTACACTGCTTGCTGCTACACACTTGCCCAATTCTGTGATTAAACTTTTCATTCAAACAGTAGAAGGTAGTCAACATATAGATAGATTTGAAACACACAAGCAATTAGAAAATACCCAACCCATGTCAAACAAGTTTGATGACAACGCTAGGAAACAATTAAGCATAAAGCACTTAGTGCCTATAACAGAGGTATATAAATAAAGAAGCAGGAAAAATATCACTTTCTTATGTGATCAAGAATTCTTGCATGCAATTTTTATCAAAAATGGGGCACTGAATGCAACTAATTTGATAATTAAGTAGCATATAACACAAGATAACTGTCCAATTGTAACACAAGTTTTTGAGATAACTTTCAAAAGAAAAATGCAAAACTACAGACATGGTAGGTTTAACAAAGAACAAAATATTTAACAAAAGCATTTATGACCACATATAAGAATGCAGACTCCAAAGGGAGATGACAAAGAAAAAGAGAAACAAGCAAAAATCATTTTCTTACCTAATCAAGAATTCCTGCAAGCAAATTTTACCAGAAACAGGGCATTGAATGCAACAGATTTGATAATACAATAGCTTATAACATAAGACAATTGCCCAGCCGTATAAAAATATCTCAAGACAACTTCTAAAAGAAAATTGCAAAAGTACATATATGGTAGGGCTAAAACAAATGAACCCAATATCTATAACAAAAGAAATTTCCCAGACATATATAAGAATACAAACTTCCAAAGGGAGATAGCACACATCACCTGTTAAAAATTAAGAGAAAAGTTCAAGTCGCACCTAAAAAAAGTCAGCTATTGGACTATTTAAAGTACAGTGCAAATCAAATAAAGAATGAAATCCACAACCAGTCAATATGCCATGCTCAAGATACATTGAAAGTAGTAAATCAATACCATAAATAAGGCCCATAAAACCTACCAAAAAAAACTATTATGAATTTAGTATGGGGTTACAAGATTATGAAACAACATTGCTGAAACTAATCTTGAAGATTATTATATTATTCTCTCTTCCTTTAGTAATGCATCATTTATTACATAAGACATTAAAATTCGGGATGGTAGGCTTTTATACTAACTTATCATCTTTTCCTTGTTGCACTTTTCTTGGACTTCTTCGAAGGGTACCAATTAACGTGTGTTATCGTTGACCTTAGTGGATGTTCAAGATGATAACCTGTATTACATTAAATCCCTCTGCTCTGCCTTTCCCTTCTTACAATTACAAGGCATTTCCTTTGTCATGTCATACATGACTTGTATGAATACACAATGAAAAAGGGTCATGTATTAAACAGGGAGCATCTACAAAAATAATTGCATCTCCTAATAGTGCAAAAACAACTCGCCTTATTCCTCATGCATTATATTCATCGAAAACAACAAGAGAGAAAGTTGCATCACGTCAATTGTTGCATCATTTGTCCCCTCTTCCTTTTCTAATAAATAAATATGTAAACGGTTTATCATAAATGAGTGAAAACAACCATTGTAATTGCATCTATTAAGTAGGCAATTCTATAAGTATGCACCTTACAGCCTGCTCAACCTAGTGACAGAGAAATGGCTTTGTCAATTCCTCTCGAAGCTCCAGTTACAACAGCCACTGGGGCTTCAACCTTTTTAGGAGTTTCAGAAGTTGCTTGTTCAATTGATGCAACTTGAGCCTTGACACCTGCATGCCAACATAATAAGGCCCAAAGTTCACTTCCTATAAAAGCCTTCATGACAAAACAATAATTATTTGTATCCTTGTTTGTTATTTCTTGGGTTAGAGTATGAATGGCTAACACAAACACACATAACCATTAGTTATTTTATTTCTTTTCCTTAATATATGAGATAGAGAGTAATTTGTCGTCAGGCAAGGATAGAATAGATAGCAATAAGTTAAGTAAAGTTGTTTAAGCAAAAGTAAAACAATTGACATTCATGGAGAGACACAACTAAGTCAATCCCATAAAACTATATTTAAGGCTAATAATAGCAAGTTGTAGTGTTTCCAAGGCAAATTCAAGGTGGTCATCAAAGGACCACAAAGACAAATCTATCTGTGCAAAAATATATTGTAGGATTTGACCCAATAAACTGCATGTAGATGCACCAAATGCAAACTATCTAGTCTCATCCCATTTCAACATAATTAAAATATAAATAGATTCATTTACGTATAGTGATTGAATAAACAAAGAAACTTCAAGACAATCAATAATTGTTGCCTTCTCCCATTTTATCTTATTGTAATCTTAGCTTATCTCCTAAACAAAAAAAGTTAAAGAAAAAGCCAATCTACAATAAAGTAGTTGACATACAAATTACCATTTTAATTTGTCAATGCTTGTATATATTAGGCAATTCCACACATAACATAGATTGCCCTGCACTGATGACCAAATATTCAAAGGAATATAAAAACTTTAAGCGTGGACAACCAAAAAAAGAGGAAATGTGGAACCAAAGCTCTAATAATCCATTAGAATCCCTCGTAAATAAGGAGTAGTTACATGTTCCAAACAATTCTGAGCTCCATTGTATTTACAACTCACAAAAACATCACAACAGTTAATTTTTCAGACCAGGTGAGAAAAAATTGGATATGTTATAAACTAATGTTCTCCAAACAACATTACATCTACATTATCAAAAACATTAGGCTAGTTAAGCCTTCTCCCAAATTCTAAGGTTATTTGAAAAGTCAACAGAAGGAAAAATGGGACATGAGAACATAAGTTAATAGACTTTCGTGTACTTATGTAAGGATAAAGAGACTACAAATCTTTACTGATGCATCTTGAAAAATGGAAAGCATATATTATTAAAAAAATAAACTGCAATGAATCAGGTCAAGCATCTTCAAGGAGCATCCATTAAGATCTTCAATGATAAGCATAGGTTCTTTGGAGGGCAGAGTAATTTAGAGAAACAAGTGAAGCTAAAAATCAAAGCAGTGATTAGAGAGACTGTAGAAGACATGAACATATCAAAGGTATGTGGCACACGGAGAAGGCAGAAAGGGATCTCATCAAAAATAAGAGCTTGGAAAGCTGTTTTCAATCTATGCTTAAGGGTCAAAAAAATCTGGTTCTCATAAACCAGAAAGGATTTCATTTGAAACCACCCAGCAAGTTGAGTAAAGTTAAAATTTGACAAAGCACCAAAGGGGAAAGTCAGAGAGTGGAGGAAATTCCTAAAGGAGGAGAGGAGGGACACATATTTTTTGTCAATGCCTGAGTAAAAATTTTAAAAATGTGGTAAAGACAAGTCACAAAAGGCCTCCTCATGGGTCTGAAGTTAGGCATTGAAAGAAGATATCAGAAGCTAATAGTGAAAGGAGATATGAAATTCCTCTACGAAGTTGTGTCACCGCATTCGATGAAGACATGGTTCTAGAAGAGCATCCTCATAAGCTGGTTGAGATACCCCTTATTTACAAATGGTTTAACAGTGATGCTTATCTTCTTGAGCAACAAGAGTTGTTCCAGAATCTCTAAACAATTTTGGTTGACATCTGAACTCATTGAAAGAATTAATAGCTTAATCATTATGTTGAACAGGGACCTACCCCCTGCGCCCCCCCCCCTTAAAAAAAAACTAGTTACCCGCTGTTCTGGCATTTCAAGCACTTGGGGAGCCCTAGTAAATGTACACAAACTGCTGAGAACTTCATCAGGGACTCGGGGACTTGCTGGTCATTTCAGGGATGCTCTGGGCAGATTTCATGGATATTCTAGGCATGTAGTTTTAGTTTTGAGTCTTGAAAATGGACATGAATAATTAAATACCATTATCATTTTCTCCATCAATATCTTTTTGTATTACACTAAATCTAAATATGTTGTACAAATTGCAGCTTAAAATATGGGTTTAGTATGATGGATTTGTATTTGGATCCTACAACTAGCATATTGTAAATGACTAGAAAATATACCTATAAAAGGGTAAACACATAGAACAGTTAGACTCTTCTTTTATGAAGTGGCTAAGAGTTTTACAATTCTGGAAGTGATTAGATCATAGAATCCATATATTTGGGGATTCTACTTGTCTTTTGTGCATTGTGGGCATGGCAAAGTTTATAAATTATGTTAGAACCAATGCCATTTCTAGGCCTAAGCCATGACAAATTCATGACAATGCAGAGATGTCTATGATTTCCCCAAGACTAATTATTATAGGGAAGATGGATTCATTTGGATTCAAAATGAATCCAACATAAATGTCACGTTTTTGGGTACTCCAGAATATAAAAAAATGATGAAAAAAGCTCATTAAATATACCTTCTATGGAATTCTAGAACCTAATTTTTTTTGCAAATAATTGAACCCCATCGATATTTTTAAATGCTGTCAAATTTTATAAATTCTGTTAAGGGAAATGAGCAAGGACAAAAATTCTTTGAGCATTTATAAAGTGTAATGTAACATGGGATTTTGTAGTTCCTAGAAAATGCCTAAGCCCTTTCAACTATCAGGGTTAGGTGGGTATAGGAATACTGTCATTACTATATGCATCAAAAAACAATTTGATCAACAACGGAAATATGGTGAAGGGAGCAGATTTCAAGGAATGAATCAGTGTTTTCATTGGCATGTTCGAGGAACATAGATGGAATAGAGTGGACACTTGCAAGGATCTTCCTTATTAGTTTAAATTGGTTAATTAATAATTTAAAGGGGTTACCATTGGAATGATAAGTATAGTGATTGCAATGGATCTGCTTTACTAACATAAAAAGGAAGATACCAAAATGGAGTGGAGCTGAACATCAAAAGTTTGGAAATATAACAGATTGCTAGCAAGAAATTCACTGCAATGGATTTCATTATATTCAATTTATTACAAAATGCTAGAACTGTTTCCTCAAGACTATGGAAACTGCCACAGTATTGAATAATACTTCCCTCGTGCTTCCAGAGCATCATTTCATGTAATGATGCTTATACAAAAGATAAATTAATCTATCACAACTTTATCAATTGTTGTACCACTGGAAGTTGGAAAACCATGGACTAGATAAAATACAAGCCTTCAACCATGACCATCACTTCCATGATGCATTTTACAACAAAAAATATTTGTATAGATAAACATTGTGTGCTTGGCTAAAGACCACATTTTGTGCTTGGATGAGAATTACATGCTTGGAAAAAGGCCACATTGTGTGCTTGTCTGAGAATTTATGTCTTCCACTTTGAGGTTCAATGCATGGACAATCTTGGTTGGAAGCAGAACTATAGAACAACCTGAAAAAAAAGAGCATCCACGTTAAAATTTTGAAAATTAATCAACACCATCATTATCTTAGCAGACCATAAACTATATGTGACCAGGAACTTCAACACGCATATATACACCAGCACACAAGATCTAAATAAACACTTTCACCGAACACACAACTAAAAGATAACAATCGATGTTGATTTGGGCAATAGGACAATTAACACTTTATCGCAGGCATAAAAGGACAGAACAACGTTCAGTGAACATCAACAAATCATGAAGAGGGCATGTTCAAAATAACATAACAATCTACTACGCTATCATATACTATTCCATGAAGGCAAAATCAGCTTGATGAAGTCATGAAAATCCAACAAGATCTCTGACTAGAGGCAAGGAATCAAAAATCCAACAACAAAAAACGCAATGATAAGGTTCAAACCTCATTGGCCTTTAGCCATCTAACCATAAATTTATAAAGATGTAAAATATAAAGATCTATAAATCTAATAAACACTGGTCCATGAACATAGGTATGAGAACATAGTAACTACATGTTTAAGTATAAAAATCAAACATGTTGCATGAACATAAATAAGTAAAGAGATTATACTTGACAACCAGCATGATGGATAGGGAAAAAATAACAGCATGAGCAATGAACCCATATGATGGTCCTTCTCCTCAACCATGAACAAGCATAAAAAGGCACGTAAATCCCATGACTTTGGCATAGGAAACACAATTAACACCTTAGTGGGGGAAAGGTGTTGACGACTGAACTTTATTTCAGTGATAAATGCATGGGAAGAAACATAAGCACTCACAATGATCACATTTGACAATCCTAATTTTTCAGTGACCATGAACAGATCATGAAAAAGGTATTTTCATAACAACATAACAATAGGAAAACATAAATATACTTATCATATGAAAAAGGGCAACCCATCTGACGAGGCCATGAAAACCTAGCTTATCTATTCTTTGTGCATACCTCATTGATTCCCACTAGAGTTGAAGTCCTTCCATAAATGATTAGTCATGATAGAAGATGATGCTTCTCCACTTATTCTATAGTTACCTAGAAAAGTGTCAAACATTATCGCAAAGAAATTTGCTAGAGCATCAAGGTATATGTGCACACACAATGAAAGAGTGTCAAATGTACCTGGCATGGAAAGTAAAGTTGGATGGTCTTGCAACTCTCTTTGGTCTTGGGTTATCGCCATGGTTAGGGATTGTTGCATTGCTATAAAAATAAACATACCACATGTTAAAGAATGGTGATGATTAAATACTTCAATCTAAAACCATGACTCTATTCAACACGTGAAACTAACCTGGAACCATAGACAGGGCGTATTTGATCGATGACGTCCTCGCTTATTGAGTTATCGAAACTCAAATGGTTCATATTCTGATTGATCAACATTTAAATCAATTTTCAAACCATTGTTTTTTCTGTTGCTTCTTCTTTTCTTTGTGGGGCTAAGGAAACTCTTCTTCCTCTTCAAAGATGGATCAAGATAACCCAATCCAAGTGTGAAGTCAAAATCAGTAACGTGAAAATTATTGGCTTCATCCAACATTTTTTTAAGCATACCAGTCAACTGGATTGTGTTCGTCAAAGTAGTAGGAGGGTTATCTAAAATGAGATGTGTATAGCTAAACAACTCCTCCCTTGCCAAATGAAGTGCCTCAGCATCTGCATCAAAATATTTGTGTCCATAAGAGTAACATCGACATCTACATCATGGTTTTGAGGCTCTATATTGATCTTAGGTGGGTCATTGCATATGTTATCCTCTACATGTTGATGAAGCAATGGATTTGAATTATCCGAGTGGGAATACAACCAATTAACCTTTATGGCATGCTTGCAAATGTTTCCACAGATAGACCATGGACATTCACACGTTATAAAATTTGTATGATACCAGGTGACAAGGTATTTTTTACCTCGATCTGTCTCACTTCTCACCCAATAAGCACGGGTTATGCTCTCACGAGGACAAAAATCAGTATCTAGAAATTTTCTTGCTCGTTCTACTTATGATTCTAGCTGATTTTCTCTCTTGTAGTTGTTTATAAATCCTTCTTCTTTTAAGATTTCCTTGAACCGATAACAAGGTTCAACTGTTGTTAGTAGCATATGCAATAACCAATCCATCCT
Source organism: Pinus taeda (assembly GCA_000404065.3). Classification (NCBI taxonomy): domain Eukaryota; kingdom Viridiplantae; phylum Streptophyta; class Pinopsida; order Pinales; family Pinaceae; genus Pinus; species Pinus taeda. The sequence goes on along the minus strand of APFE031658381.1, from coordinate 38,635 downwards.
CTGGGCACATTTTTTCTTTCTATCAGATAGAAATGTTGTTTTTAGGTAACAATGGTATGACTCAATAGCGTTATTGGTCTCCTTATTTGCATGAGGAAACTCCCGACAACCTTTCACCCACATACCTAATTGAAAATAGAACGATGTTAATCTCATTATATTACATTTATAGAAGAAAAAATGCATATAATACGAGAAAAATGTTTAATTACGAATCTTATCTCCAGTGACCCAATTGTTGTTGAAACAATCTAAGAACTTCTCTTCATCTGCAAATTTGATAAAAAAAATTGATTGATTGCATCTTCCACTTCATAATTGAGAGTGTATTTCATGATGAAACCTAACTCACTGAACATCTCATTGGCTTTTATGGAACTAGTGGCCAACTGATTGACATTTTTTAACCAAGCCCTCCGTACATGCCAAACGCATAAGATCACATCACAACCTGTGATCCTCTTGCTATATTCAATGCATTTTAGTGTGCTATTTTTAGAAAACAATGCAAGTTTGGTTATATCATGACAATGTTAAAATTGCCTCAAGGCACTGATTTCAGCCAGTGCATCATCAACCATGAAAGCATTGACTTTCCAATCACGATGGGTTTGGAAACACTTGCGCATGAGCTGCTCCAGCCATATTGCAATATCATTTGATGTGTTTCGTGATGCCACGACCCATGCAACAGGCACCCCACTTTGTTGTTCATCAAATGCCACGAGTGTATACAACTGATACTGCCATTTTCAACATTACATAAAATCAAATACAAGTTATTAATCATTCTAAATGTATACAACTTAAATAAATATATTCAATCAATGATTGGCATCTGACTTACCCCATATTTATTTGTGTTAAATGTTGAATCCGTGGTTATTAAGCTATTGTGCGATAGCTTGACCATTGTCTCCAACATCCATTTTGTTTGAATCCCTATTATAAAAGGGACCTCCACACCATTTGGCTTTTGGTAAAAGAAAAAGTCTTTTCGATGCTTTTGATACCAAAGGTTTACACTCATTTCATCTTTTTTGTGAAGTTGATAATTTCGCTTCGCCCACATATTATAGATGTTTACAATATATTTCCTGCATAAGAAGAAATCTCTATCTCGAGCTGCCACATCAATGTCCACATGTCTCTTAATGTGGGTTCTATACACTACATCAACAAGGACTCCCAAAAAGAAACAACTCTTTACATATGCAACAACGTCCCTTGAAAGCTTTTTCCTATGCAAGGTCCTGGTCTCACCTGAAGTGTCACATTGACCACGACAAGCCCAGCCTCCCCCATCTTTAGGTTCATACATATTGAAAGTTAATATTGTTATATCAAGAATTCCATGCATAACTTTCACAATAAAGTGGCATTGGCAACCCCTCTTCTGCACAAATGAGGTCCTTTGTTTAGTTGGAAGATTTCCTCTTTTGTCCTCTGGGCCAAACGAACAATGATAACTACACCAAAAATTTAAAATGTTAGTACATACAAAGAAAGATAACCATAGTTTCAAAAGATCTAAACAATACATATTTTAAATACTCACATCTCATATTACAATGCAGCGGTAGCTCTTTCTTTTGGTTCTTTTTTTGTTTTTCGTATGAATTTACATGGAGTAATAGGATTTTCTTCCTCTCCTTTCATAAAGTTAGCAACTCGTCGTAACGGGATTACGACAACTTGATCAATACTATTGATTTTTCTATTTATTTCCATCCAAACCAAGTCTTTACTAGAGAACGTCATTTTGCCTTTGACATTTTGCACCTCAAGATCCATGAAATATTGCCATTTGCTTTGCTTGCCCATTTTGAACTGATCTGGTCAAACAATATGCAAGGACATCAGAACTGAACTTTCAATCTTAGTAATTTTTATGGGTTGAGTAATTGAATTAGATCTGGAATTTTTACATGAGCTAGAACACGGTTTCTATGGCTACCTGGGAATATTTGTAGTCTTACATGGAATTTCTCTGGCCGTGCATAAGGTTTGAAGTTAAAATGAGACATACCAGTTTCAGAAGAGCCAAATTTGCAATGCCAACCACATAAATCCAACACGGAGAGATGATTTTAGATATGAACGATAATATTTCAATTTTCTTCAACATTCTAGCATTTAAACTTTTATGAAACAGTGGGTATTATTTCCCCTTTACTTATTGTTTACCTATTGTTTTATTCTTTCCGCTTTACTTATTGTTTACTAGTATGGTTCATTTGTGTCTAATTTCCATGTTCTTGTGTACGGATGTAGACATCATCATCATCACCATGTGCTAATATTTATTGGTACCATTATAATTATCTCACTTTGACTTCTTGCATCCATCATGCTTCACTATGTGCCATGGTTGAAAGTCCCTAGGGTGATCTATTAAGTCCATAATATATTACGGGTATGTAAGATCAATCATCATAGTAATATCCCTGCTAATCGCATGGACCACCTAGCTAGATGAAATTGATGTGTGTCGATTGCAATTGATTTTTTTCCACAAAGTTCATATAGGGTCAACCCATACGTGTGCCAAAAATTGATATATGATTATATTTGTTGCTCCCATTTGCTGCATAACGGTAGCATGAAATTCCAGCTAGGTTAAGTGTTCAGTGCTAGTAAGGCATCAAAGAGTCATCCCGTACCCATGGTTGTATGGTGGAGTGTCTAGTCATGTCAAGCTACTTGCCGGTTTGATTTCTTAGTTACGAAAACATGGTGTTTGACCTATGGAAGGTGGTCTCTACAAGAAGATTGGATTCTAGCAGTCAATCATTTTGCTTTCCTTCATGATGCAAGGTTCTACATTGTGCAGACAATACATTATCTTAATGAATATACTCCCTGGGGTTGATTCTATACAATATGTTGCATGTTAACCAATTTTATAAGATTGTCAAATTTGTCCACTGCTCAGTGAGTTCACTCAGCTCAACTCCAAAATAAGCCAAGTCTTCTCATTTTAGCAAAACTCAGTTAAATCTTGTCAAAGTCACCAGAACTCAACAAGTTTGACTGATCTTACGCAATTTACTCAGCAAGTTAGACTATGTTCAACCAACATTTACCTATTTTAAGTTGTTTTTTAGTTTTAGAATTTCCTTAAATTCACCTCAATTGTGGATGTATTGAAAATGTATTGTTCCTCATCAATATAATTCTAGGAAATCCCTTCCACTTCCACTGGTATTATGGTACTCTTATGTGAAGAAGGTAACTCATGTTAGCCTTGAGTTTTCACAATTCGATTATGTTGGACATAATCTTCCGAGATTTCTTCCCTATAAATAAAGTAGGAAAATGCAAAGATGAAGGGACCCTTTGAAAATGAAACAAAGGGTTGCACCATTGTATATCTCTAATTGCACATTAATGAAAAGAACATCATGGAGTTACCTATTCTGGCCTGACAGATTCAAACTCTTGCTCTTTGGCTTTGCCCAGTCATTTCCCTAGTCCAGGTCATGTGACTAATGGTAACCCCCAAAATGTGTTGTGCTCTAAGTCTGCAGTCAAAATCTTCTAATAATATAGTTTTCCAGGTAGTGGCAATAAATCAAACTACAATAATCACTAGATATTTGATAAACCATGTTTGGTCGCACCTATGTGAAGGTGACAACTATGAAAATAATCCTTCCTATTAGGAAATAAAGCTACAGCCACTGCATAGGAAACAAAAGACTTGCTCAAATATTTTGGTAGAATATTTTGTCTACTTTTAATCGTATCCATCAAGTAGGGCATTATCCTCCTCAATAGTTTTTGGATTTGATAAAAGAAACCATGCAATTTAGAATATTTTCAAAACTGATCCGGTCCGACCTCATCCCTGCTCTCAACATTCGGACAAAATAACCAAGTGCCTTCTCCCCATCCCCAATGTTTGCATATCCTGCCTCATTGACTTGCTTACATAAAATTGATAGTTCGATAGCGCGATGGATTTTCCTTGACCCATGGAAACGGCATGTTATATATAATAAAAAACGCAGATGATAAGATTTTTCGAATCAACAGACCAGACCAATCGACATGGCTTTAGATCTTGCTTGAAGGGAGAGCGTCGTAAATCATCAAGTTACCTAATTCCGAATGTTAGTTTTAGACCCCCGACGGATCATTTGCCTACGAACCCCTCCACACAATTAATTATTGAATTAGTTTTTAGCTTCTGGGGTTCAGTGATTTTATTACAACGCTGTTATGTCGAACAATTTGGTACCTTAGTGTGATAATGTTCATCATCATCACCAGCAGGGCATGGGAGCCTGCGTTGAGGTTGGACAATATGCTAGGAGAAATTGAAGGGCTTAGAAGGGACAACATCGTTTTAATGATGGAAGTCGTGAAGCTGAGACAACAACAACAATCCACTAGGAATTAAGCAAAATAGTAAGACCCTGTTCCCCGATCATACATGCACACAACGAAAAAGAGCAGAAAAATGAAACAGATGATTGAACCTGCCTTTGTCTGTCACCTGGTGATGGGGAGCTTGGTTTACTACCTGTTTGTCGCTTGGTGACAAGTCAATGGTGGTGAGTTGTAGAGCGCGGGATGGAGTTTCTGCACGGAGGCAATTGGTGAGCTGCAGAGGGGGGATAGAGTTTCTATGGGAGTCTAGTTGGTGAGGGGAGCTGCAGAGCCAGGATGGAGTTTCTATGGGAGTCGAGCTAGTGAGGGGAGCTGCAAAACCCGCGGTTTGGTCCAAATTCAAAAGGACAGGATCATAGAATCTGGCAAACTCCGAAAATCTGTCAGACGAGATTCCATCAGCAATTGATGTGGAACGGTGGCGGAGGGTGGCAGAGCTGGTGAAGGGTGGCGGATGGCGGAGGAATTGCCGATGGCCGGAGCTGGACGTTTTTCCAAGCGGCGACGGAAACCGGGAAATTCCTCCGCCTTGTTAGACTACTCCATTTCTTTGCATGCGATGCCCAATTTCTTCATTACAGCCGCCGTGTACGGATGGATTATCCACACCAATAATTTTGAATGGAGTTATTCACCAGTTTCTTTGCATGCGATGCCCAATTTATTCATTACCGCTGCCATGTACGGATGGATTACCCACACCAATAATTTTGAATGGAGTTATTCACCAATTTCTTTGCATGCGATGCCCAATTTCTTCCTTACTACCATTGTGTACGAATGGATTACCCACACCAATAATTTTGAATGGAGTTATTCATCAATTTTTTTGCATGAGATGCCCAATTTCTTCATTACAGCCGTGTACGGATGGATTACCCACACCAATAATTTTGAATGGAGTTATTCACCAATTTTTTTGCATGCAAATCGTGATGCCCAATTTCTTCAGAGTCGTCTACCGAGGCAGAGGAATTCTAATTCTGAACACATATTGGTGGAGGAACGTGAATTCAATGTATCTTCAATGGATGCCCGCCATAAAAGTGACCTCCATGCTCTCTTGTCATTCAAAAATGCTATCACACACGATCCCGATGGTTTGCTATCCAACTGGATGGCAGAAAACTCCGATAACATGTGCTCACGGTTCGATATTCGCTAAAGAGAAAACACCAAAAGAGTGGTGGCATTTGACCTCTCTCCATCTGATGGAGCATTACGAGGTAAACTTTCCTCATCTATCGACAATCTCTCATTATTGAACACATTGATTCTTTCCGTTAATGCTTTTAGTGGAGGAATTCTGGCTGAGTTTGGCCACCTTAAAGGACTACAAACACTCAACCTCACCAAAAATATACTCAACGGTCCTATTCCAGTTGAGTTGGGCATGCTACAGAAGCTAGAGCACCTGTACCTCGGCCTCAATATGCTCAACGATCCTATTCCTGTCGAGTTGGGCCTGCTCCAGAAGCTAAAGTACCTTGACCTCAGCGCCAATTCGATCAATGGTTCTATTCCAATGGAGTTTGGCCTGCTACATAAATTAGAGTACCTTGGCTTCAGCAGCAATACACTCAACGGTCCTATTCTTATCAAGTTGGGCCTGCTCCAGAACTTAAAGTACCTTGACCTCATCGACAATTCGATCATTGGTTCTATTCCAATGGAGTTGGGCCTGCTACACAAAGTAGAGTACCCTGGCTTCAACAGCAATATGCTCAACGGTCCTATTCCAGTGCAGTTTGGCATGCTACAGAAGCTAGAGCACCTGTACGTCGAAGACAATATGCTTAGCGGTCCTATTCCTGTCGAGTTGGGCCTGCTCCAGAAACTAGAGGAGCTTGACCTCAGCAGCAATACGCTCAATGCTCCTATTCCAATCCAGTTGGGCCTGCTACAGAAACTAGCGTACCTTGACCTCAGCTCCAATACACTCCGCGGTCCTATTCTGGTGGAGTTGGGCCTGCTACAGAAGCTAGAGTCCCTGTATCTAGACGACAACATCTTGTTTGGCAGAATTCCATGTGAATTGGGTAATTTGACACAACTTTCAGATCTATCCATTTCTGGTCATAGTATTTCAGTTTCTATTCCCTCTGAAATATTTAGACTTCCCCTCTCTACTCTGTCTCTTAGTTTTAACCTCACAGGGAGGATACCTAATTACATTGCTAAATTGACCAAATTAACTGCCTTACAACTTTATGAATGTGGGCTCACTTACATACCTGATGGCATTAGCAATTTGACCTGGTTGACTGACTTAGATTTCTCTGGTAACAAACTCACTACCATACCGGAAGGTATTGCCAATTTGGTTAAGTTAGAGTACTTAGATCTTATTAAAAACAACATCACTCACTTAAATGAAAACATTGGCGCTTTATCTCAATTGACAGAATTAAATCTCTTTGACAATAATGTGAGCAGTAACATATTTAAAACAATTTTCAATTTGACTAATCTGTCATACCTAGATCTGTCTCAAAATAAACTCATAGGTCACATTCCTAAAACCCTTGGCAATTTAAAGAAGCTTATATACTTAAAATTCTCAAACAACAATCTCAAAGGGACAATTCCCAGAGTTATAGGAGACCTTCATTCTTTGAATGAATTATATTTAAATTCAAACAATTTCACTAAGAAGATTCCTAATAATATTAATAATTTGGTTTCGCTTAATGCATTATATTTATCAGAAAACAATTTGGAGGGACCTATTCCTAGTATCTGCATCTATAACTCCACTTCTTTAAATATTTTCTCCGCTCATTCTAACAATTTTTCTGGGACTCTAACCTCATCATTTGCAAATTGCACCCAGCTTATAATATTGGATTTAAATAATTGTGGATTTAAAGGCGAGCTTCCTTCAACCCTGGCAAATTTGAGTAAATTGGGTTTTTTAAGTCTTAGTTATAATAATTTTCAAGGTATTATTCCCCAATGGATCACACATTTTACCAACTTGTTTTTGTTGGCTTTTATCAGATAATGATTTTAATGGAAGCATACCATATGATCTTGAAAGACTGCAAGGGTTTGCAATACCTCAATTTTATTTCTTTGAGATTTATTTCCAAACCAAAGAATACATAAAAGGGATTGAGTATAATCTGTCATATATCTTGAATACAAATGTTATATTTGATTTGTTTAGGAATAATCTTTCTAGAGAAATCCCCAAAAGCATAGGCAACATGAGAAGCTTGGGATTACTAAATTTCTTTGGGAACCAATTGGAAGGAAAAATACCAGCGTCTTTTAGGGAGATACCTACTTCGGAGCAGTTGGACTTGTCAAAAAATAATTTGGATGGAGCAATTCCTCAAGAGCTCTCTCAATTATCAATGTTGGCTTATCTAGATGTTTCATCTAATAACCTATGTGGACCAATTCCAGGAGCGACACAATTTTACACCTTTAATGAGTCTTCATTTCAAAGGAATAAGTGCTTATGTGGATATCCTCTTCCAGGATGCAATAAAAAAAATATATGAAGACAACCAGTGGAGGCAGTGGCAGTCAAAGTAATATCAAGAGAGGATGGTTAAGCCATGTAAATGAGAAGATGTCTTTGATAGCATTAGGGATGGGAATTGGGATAGGGTTTGGGGCAGTTGTTGCTATGTTCATTGTTTGGGATAAAGCAAGGTATAGGGTACTTGGTTTACCTCCCAACAACATAAAAAGGCCCTTTTATGGCCTCTACCAATTCCCTACATAGCTCAATAAAACTTGTATGTATAAATCAATATTTTAATGTATGTAATGCCACTTAATAATACAACTTGAATGTTATTTATTCATATACCATGTATTGTTACTTAACAATATGGTGTTTGGATGTTGACATAAATTATCTAGCTTTGTGGAAGAATATAGAATAGAGTTTAATAATTTCTTTCAATACAAGAATGTTATTATATTTATTGAAATTGTTAATTATTATAAAACTAATGTAGATAGATGTATTTGTATTGATTAAGAATTAAGAAAATAGAAAAATAAATACTAATTTATTTTTTATTAATAATTTACTATTTTCTCCCATAGGGTTTA